>JBAJNP010000650.1:0-84375 GCA_036877545.1 Yasuhikotakia modesta | reverse complement strand
TCAGTATTGAGCTTCTCAGAGGGGGCATTTATATTAAACTCTAAACTGGACATTTTATTAATGTTTTAAATACTAAATGATTCATGTCTTGATTTGATTTCTCTCCGAAACCTTTACAGAACTATAAAAAAAACGATGGTGACATAAATGGTGCACTTGAAAACCAATGTGAATGTCACTCAGATTGGACAAGCCCTTCGTTTTATACTGGAAACACAGGCTGTGTTCAGCACGTCAAATGTCAAAGCATGTCCGTTTTTCATTAGCTATCCACTCTGCTGGAATAATGTGAAGTGCAGTTAAACGACGAATGACATCATCTCTACATTGTCCAGCTCGCTTTATACCGGCTAATATTGAACAGCAGGATGATGGAAAAGCTTGTCACTCCAGAGCACTTTTGTATCTCCAAGTGTCAGTTCAAGATTAATGTGATATGGGGAAGAAATCATAAAGCAGATCTGTGTTGTAAGTGGATTAAAGTGTGCATGAATGGAAATTTGATTCTCAATGCTGGCATAAGCAAAATGGTTGAAACCATTGGATGAGTTTTTATTATATCTGCTTTATATATCTGCTTAAAAATCAAAACTGTTTTGCAACTATTTGAATGAGCAATTCTCAACTGAGCAAATGAGCAATTTCACTTCATTAAAAACATCATTATATCTGTATACTGAATTTTGATTGCTCTGCAGCATGTGTTAAATATTACAGCCATTGGAGTGATAATCAGCCAGTGTTACATGTACAGTCTTTCACCATATATTGCTGATTGTGTTTTGGGGTCGACCCTAACTCCCCACCCCCATACCTTCCTGTTGCCAAGCAAGCCCTGAGCCTGACTCCACAGTTGAATCAAGAACATGTGTGGGTTCAGGGTCAGTTTTCTGACCAGTCATGGGCTGCATTATTTCAACCATCCATCAGTACGATCAGAGAGAAATTGTAATGAGGAAGAGAAAGCAAGAGAGAATAGATGCCTGATATATCAGATGTGTTAGTCAGAAAGTCTCTCTTTGGGTTTTATGTGGGTTGGGGGGAGTGGGGGGTTGGGGTTGTGGAGATGTGGAGGGGGGGTGTTCTCTCCTCCAGACAAACTATTTTTTCATCAGGCTGGGATCGCTACACTGTTTATTTTTTGTCTGCCTGGATGAATGCTAACAGACAATGATGTTATTCAAGATGCAAACATTACACCACATGTGAATCTTAGATTTCGCATATGTATTTTTTTGTCAATGTCTGTAGATACAGACCTTTTTATATATGAAACATGTTTAGTGTGTGTGTGTTTATGCGTGTGACACATTGTGACCTGATTCTGTTTTTCCCCATCATTCCACAGAAAGATGTTTAGAAGACCATGAACTAGTTGTCCAAGTGCAGGCGACCATGACCAATGAGAGTAAATTTCTCTTCAGGAAGAACTATGCCAAATATGAAGTCTTTAAAAATCCTTTAGTAAGTTCATTTCAGAACTCATTCAATTAGTTTATAATAAATAACATTAAATGTTGGTTATTTTGGTTTCAACCCACATTAGTGGACGGTTTTCATTCTTTCTTGCTAAACACATTTTTTACATGACAGACACTCCAGTTTGGTGGTATGCGCTGCAAATGAAATGCAAGAAATCTTTGACCAAGTCCCCTGTACAGTGAAAAAAATTTAATTGGAAATTAAAAATGCATGCATATATTCCCTTTATTACATGATCAAACAATTTTTAAATTATGTAAAAATGTATAGTGAATTTATATTAGAGGTATCCATACTAGAACATTGTCACATGGTTTTCTGGAATATTTGGTTAGTGTGACATTCTGTGGTCAGATATTTTTGTATCATGACTATATATTTGACTGTTGTTCCTGACAACCAGTTTCCTAATTTGTAACACTTGTGTCTCGCACTCTGTGGTCTTTATTTTCTTACATAAACTCCAATCAATATTTTATATTTATTCTGTAATTTACATGCACTATTTATGTGTATTAAATACGCAGTCGATCGGTCTGACATATTTATTTTGTAATAATCTACCCATTATATTTAGCTTGCATTATATAATGGTTTATTCTAATCTGAATTCATTATGACGTACATGATCAATTGATCTGTTAAGCAGATCTCAGATACATGCTTAGAAAATAATTTTGTAAAATTCTTTGTGTACATCGAAAATCATTTGTAAACGGGCAATGGGTGATGGGCTTACATTTATTTAAGATATTGTAACAACAAAGTGTTACATGTTTAGATCTCAATGTCTAAATGTTTAGTGGTACATCATTTGTCTGTTATTTTGTTTGGGACTGAAATGGATTTTATAAACGTGTTTTTGTGCAAAAATAAATGAATTGTCTTTCATTATCTTTATATGCATATAGAGAACTAAAGCTTCTTTTTTTTAACAGAACTTTTTTCCAGAGCAGATGGTGGTCTGGTGTCAGGAGACCAATGGGACCATCCACCCCTCTCAGCTGCTGCAGGTTTGTTCTGTCCCTGATCAAACATCAGCCCATACATCTCTGACTCTTTACCAGATAAGACCTGCCTTCTGTCATGCTAATGACAGTTGTGTTAGCGAGCACCAAACTAAATGTCTGCCCTCTCTCTCACTCACCCAATGCACTCCCATAAAAGTTCTGTATAGCTGAGTGTTTGTCTCAATTGAATCCGTCTTTTCTTTCTGTGTTCAGAACTTCTTAAACTCCAGCAGTTGTCCTGAGATCCAGGGATATTTGCATGTGAAAGAGGTGGGCAGGAAATCGTGGAAGAAACAGTATGTGTTTTTAAGACGGTCAGGATTGTACATTTCCACAAAAGGAACGTCAAAGGTGAGTTAACGTCAATGTTTTAGGGTCAACTAACTGTCTGGTAATGACATTAGGTCCTAGACAAACCCCCTGCTCCCTGTCCTCTGAGTGCTGTTTTAGTGCCCCCTCCCTCCTTTATCCATCAAATGGCATGAGCTGTTGGCTGATCTTTCACAGGAGCCCAGACATTTACAGCTACTAGCAGACCTGGAGGACAGCAATGTCTTTACAGTAATAACAGGGAGAAAACTGCACAGTGCACCGTCTGACTATGGGTTCTGCATAAAAGTGAGTTTATATGGTCTGTTTAAAGAACTTCAAAGTATGTAGGTTTACAAACATTAAATGGAAAGCATACTGTACAGTGATAGGCATAAATAGAGGTTCATTGTAGTGTGCTTTGAGCATTTTAATGTTTAACAAATAAACAGCACAGATGAACGTCTAACACAGTGGATGTTTTTAGTTAGCAGAGAGGCTAATGTTGTGATGCATTGTGTGAATGCATTGTGATGATTTTCAGCCTAACAAAGTGAGGACTGAAGTGAAAGAACTGAGGATGTTGTGTGCAGAGGATGAGCAGAGCAGAACATGCTGGATGACGGCCTTCAGACTGTTTAAGGTTTGTAGTGTACTCTCACAACATATTTAAAAAAACTGTGCAACACATTTTTGAGCTCATTAATACACTTTAGGTAGAAAATGAATGACCTTTTTGGTACGTTAGCATCATTTAAGTTAAATGTTTATGTTCAATACTAGCATATTTTTTTTTTTGTGTAACAATTTGTTTCTCCCCTTTCTAGTATGGAATTTTACTCTATCAAAATTACAAGATCCCCCAACAGCGAAAAACATTACTGTCACACTTCTCAGCTCCTATGGTAAGACTCTCAGTTCCTTTAAGTGACTCCTCCTATCTCTCTTGCTTCTTTTACCTCACAGATGGGCCATTAATCCCACATGTGCCCGAATGTGGGAAATGATGTCACAATATGGACTGATTGTTTAAGGGTTGGCAGAAAAACACAATTATTACAGCTTGTCCTATTGATATTACGTAACACAGATCTGCTTTAAAAAATGCAAGACAGAGATCAAGAATAGTGAATCTAATGAATAAGCATGAGAAGCACTCATCCAGATGGTTCATTTATTGAGCATAAAGCAGATATTCATCATAAAATCTTAATCATCATTCTTGTTGTGCAGAGGAGCGTCTCAGAGAACTCGCTGGTTGCCATGGATTTCTCAGGGAGCATCGGCAGAGTGATTGACAATCCTGAGGAGGCTCAGAGCGCTGCCATGGAGGAGGGACATGCCTGGAGGGTCAGTACCACCAATCAGCTTTATTTTGTTCAAACATTGTCGTTTTACTATAACTATCTGCTACTGAATCCTACTTGGCAAAACTAAGATGGTAAGTGCTGGAGTAAATCCAATACTGTGTCAGGCATTCTGTAATCATCTGAATGAGTGACGGTTGTCATTCATGTCTCTTAATATTACTAGCAAAACTAATGTAGTTTAATGTCATTTAAACAATGTCTCCATTGTTTACCAATAGTGTGTTTGATTAGTTGTTTCAAATGGGTGTGTCATTTGTAAGTGTACTCACTGAGTTTTGTCTTGTATTAGAAGAGAAGTCAACGCATGAATGTTCTGGGTAGTCCAAGTTCTCAGCACCCCTCGTCTTTGAGTGGAGGTACTGCTTACTTTTTAGAATGGTCTTACTTTAATGCTATAAATATAATTGCATCTATTTTCACTGTCATTCAAAACCTATTAAAAAGAAACATTTTGTTCTTATAAACAAAAGTCCCAAGGTTTTTGCTTGTTATAAAGGAATTTTGTATCTGATCCAGTTTTTTGTAACTGATCCAGTTATCCACAGAACTCAGGTGTGGTTCCACGGTCGTATTCCACGGGAGGAATCTCACAAGATGATTCATCAGCAGGGCCGAGTGGACGGGTAAAGATTGTTCATTAATTTTTTAAAAATATGCTGGAATATTCTTTGTTCTAACTGTGCTACAGATGACTTACACTGAATTGTCTTTTGTGTAACAGAATGTTTTTATTGCGGGACAGTCAGAGCAATCCCAAGGCATTCGTACTTACACTGTGTCACCACCAGAAAATCAAACATTTCCAAATTTTACCGGTAAGATTTTACAATTTCTGACATCTAATATGACACTGTTTTTGGAATATTAGAATAACCAGAAAGGGTGTAAAAAGACTTTATAATTTGTTACTATTTGACTAATTTACTCGAATTTTCCAGTGCGAGGAAGATGGTCAAATGTTCTTGAGCCTCGATGACGGTGCCACCAAATTCTCTGACCTGATTCAGTTAGTGGAGTTTTACACGCTGAACAGAGGAGTTCTGCCTTGCAAACTGAAGCACCCCTGCACCACTGTGGCCTTATGACCCCTACATGCCTGATTCTGGCTAAAGACAAACAGTGCTACAGTGTGTGCTGAGGTTTGACGGCATGCGGCAGGGCTGGAGAAAAGCACACTGCAAGCCGTTCCCAGTCTGAGAACATCAGATACACCAGAGACAGGACCAGCAAAACTCCACTGGAGAAAACAAAGCTTGTGCGTTAGCCGGCTAATGAACCTCCCAGCCACCTGCACACTCAACTTTGGCCGGACCAGGTTCTCAGGACAATCTTCAGCAACTGCGGTCTAAATCGTAAAAATACATTAGCGGTTTTGGCAAGACCAGCAAGACGCTCTTAAATCACGTTTTATTTTATTTTGCACTTGTGAACCAGGAATAAACAAGCTATGGCAATTGTTGCTTCTATAACTCAAGGTTTAATTGTCTCCATGTTCTGGAAAGCCGATAGTTGTTTTGAGTACTGTGAAACTATATTGCCGTTAAATATTTGGGCTCTTTCCCTCTTATACATAATCGGTTGAATCAGTTGTATTTTTAGACAGGTTTCTTTTACAGTTTTGTCCTTAAGTTTTTGTAAAATATGAGGCAATGTGCTCATCTTTTTGAGCACAAACCTTTCATGCCTGAATACATATGCCTTCGCTGACTGTTAACAAACAGTTAACTCCCCCAAACAAACCATAAGCTGCAGCGCTCTCTACTGGCCAAAACAAGAATGAACGTGGCCTGCTACTCCTTAAAGGAATTGTGAACATTCACTATAAATTCACCCTTATGTTGTTTCAAACCCATATGATGTTTTTTTCTCTGTAGAACAAAAAGGATTGCAAGATTGTCATCTTTTGTGTTCCACTAAAAAAATTACAGCAGACAGGTTTGGAATAACATGAATGTGAGAATGACAGAAAATGACAGAATCTTAATTTGTAACTGAAGTATCCATTTTAAGCAGCACATAGCTTCTCTGCAGAAGTAACCACACTCATGAGGAACGGTGCCTTGACTTTGAACAGGAATCTGTTGAGTTGAAAAGTAACCACTAAACCCTCTGCTGGAGCTGTTTGTCAATAGCTAGAGCAGCAGACTATAATCTCTATATCTGCTGTTATCTTTTGCCTCAGCTCCATCCTGGTGTTGACTTTCCAAGTTTCAAAAGATTGTCGTCAGTGCAACACACTGTGAAGTCCGGGCTACAGACCACCCACAGTATGGTGGGGTTCAATGTCTTATTCTGCCTTGTCCATGGTAGCAGTAGATACAAATGGATTTGTAGAGGGTTTTTGTACTTGTAACGCAATGTAAAGACACAGACATGTTTTTAGTATGTACCCATGATGTATTAGTAACTAGATTGAGAGGGCATAGCCACCATGTCTACAAGTTCACCCAGGAGAACATTACATAGAAAAATGCAAATAACGCAATCATTTTTAAGTATTGTTTTTCAACAAATGTATTTATTTTTTTGGATTTGAATGATTACTTGAAAAATAGTTTAGTTTTTCAGCGCTGTTTAAAACTTTTTAAAGAAAAAAATTAACTATACAACTAGCTCCCTTTTTTAAGTTTTAGTCCCAGGAAATGAACACCACGTTGTTGAGCTACAAAAACATGTAGGCTTAATAACGTTGAGTAACATCAAGTTTTTGCTGTTTGTGTTGCTTAATTCTAATGATTTGTATTAGACAAGCATACTTAAGAATATAATATAATCTAGCCACAGAACAAGACTGCAGGGCTTAATTCACTTGAACATTGGTCGGTGTGAATGAATCCAAGCTTTGTTTAAGGATACTTTGCTTGTGTTGTTGAAGTAACTGTAGTTTGTATCTTTCTCAGAGTATGATAAGTGAAACTACACAATAAGCCAGCCAAGGATTAAACATTTCAGTTTAATATATAACTGTAGCTCTAGTGTATGGTACATCTGAGGCTTTCCCTCCTCTCAGTTTGGACTAATAATGTTCCATAAAGGCTAATTTTATACTGTTACTGGTAAATCATCTGTGATAAAACCGTTGCTCCTTCAGCTAATAATGAACCATTTAGTTAGTCTAGTTTACCTTCTGGGTGTCATTTCTGATTTAACACGGTTATACTGTGCAATCACATTGTGTGTAATACATCTAGTTTACAGCGTTGCTTCCTCTTTTAACCATAATGTAAGATGCAGCTCACCAGGACACAACTAGTTTACACTCCATTTAAGTACAACCGCTTAAGTTTGTTGATATCACACTGAATTTTTGGATGCAATTTTTATTTTTTTCCCAGATGGCATATAAAATGAAGAAACTTGATTTGTTTTAGTGCTTTTTATTAATTGGTTAAGTGTGTATATATTGAATCTATTTTAAGTTGACATGCTAATTAACCTTGAGGGGTATGCTGTATTTGCATTAAGCTCATGGAAAACTGGACTTGTACTCTTGTAGTTACTGAAGGTCCTCATTAAGCTAAATTGCTGTTTTAAAAACTCACTTATTTTCACAAATACACTTAATATGGAAATGCTAGCAAATGTATGCCTTGTAGATACTGTAGAAATGTTTTCTTAATATGAATCAAAGACGGAAATGTTCACATTTTCTCTGTTGTTGGAAGGAGTTGAGAATGATTCGCGAGAAGTGTGAATCGTTGAGAGTTTATCAGTGAAAGTAATAAATGTCATTTTTATATTTAAACAAGATGAATGTAACTGGGTTGCTCAGGGTTGAAGCGGAAGCCGTTTAAAGCTGACCTGTGGATCAGCAAGACTTCTCCTGTCTTTTTCTTTTTTTTAAACTAACATTGTAGTTCTTTGCTTCAGTCTTTGATCACGCCAGACATCCATTTTTTACCTGTAGGATGTAATACTTTAAACATCCTGTGTTTCATAAAGCTTATATGTTTCAGGTGCCTCCCCTGCCTTCCCTCTTTCTCTCTCTGTCTGTTTCTGTGTCTCTATCTCATCCTTAATGTAGAGGATGTTTCTTAAGCCATGGTTACTGATTTAGTGTTATAAAATGTTTGTCACTGTAAGTAGATTAGATGAAAGAGGTCCTGCTTTGCATTTCAGTCATTGTTATAGTGTAATTACATGGGTAATTACAATGTAATTACATGGGTATGGCACGCTTAATGTGTCATTATTTTAGGACTGCTTGTAATTACATTTTTTTTATTGCTCATTTAATGAATCACAGTAACATGTAATATCATGCACTGTAATGTAAAGCGGAACCTCTGCTGTATGATTTCACACTACAGGAATATTATCCCAGCCTTTTTGCTTCTATTATTACTATTTCTTGAGCTTGAGTGTATGTTATCTCAAGTTAAAATGATCATGACCATACATGTTAGTAAATATTATCTATGTACTGATAATGTGTTCTGCTTGGTTCTGTAAACATAGCTGAATGGCTTACAAATCCTAATTGTAAACTCTTCAGGTATTTTTGTACAATTAAGGGACTGATATATTCTGTTTAGAATAAAACATTAATACATTGCTGTATGTCAAAGGCGTGTTGCTATTATCTTAGCAAACAAGAATCACAAATTTCCATTGTTCATTTAAAGAGGGGACCCACGCTAGAAATGTTACAGATTCTGTTTGTATTCATGATCCACACACATCACCTGATGTGTTGTATGTGTTTTTTGGATGCTTATATAGCTTCTATAACATTTGGGTAGATGGTAAAAGCAAATAGTATTCCAAACAATATATAATGTTTGATGATGCTCATCCCAAAATAAATTATATTTATCAGTAATAGCTTCAAAAACCTTTTTCTTTTAATTATTTAAAATTTATTTAACAAATTGCAAAGTGAAATGGAATTCATGATTCATGAATCAGTGATAGTCAGACGTACATATTATGCAATATTAATTATGGTTAGACTACATTACTGTAACCAATATAGAACCACCTGTTAGGGTTGGTGAAAGCGCTGATCTGTTCCACTAGATGGCAGTAGAAGGACTACAATCATGAACTAGAATGATTTCTAGAGCAGGCAGTTAATGTAAAAAATGTCATTTTCTCATCTCATTATTATATACTGTACCTGTAAATGAATGGTAAGTATGGTAGTCTTATATTTGGGGCCTAAATAGACTTAAATATATAAAAGGTCCTATGTAACAACAATTAACAGCAACAAAAACACCATCATAGCACTTTTCTAAACACCTGTTTGTTTCTGTTCACTGTCCTAATCTGTAAGATTATCAATTCCAGTTGCTTAATATAAAACATTTTGACCTATAATAATTTAATATGTATCAAATTTGTGTAGCTAATAAGAATTTAATGAGAACTCATTCATGATTTTTAATTTTTTTTAAGGTGATTAAATCAATACTTTATCTGGCATTGAAAATAGAAGCTTTGTTGTTGTAGGTGTTGTTTGTTTGTAACATTTTGCATTTAACATTTTAGCTTTAAGAAATACAATTTAAACAGAAAAGTAGGAGAACTATCATATAAAAAAATACAATATTTTAGCTGTTTTTAAAACTGTTATTAAATGTGAATTGTGATTGGAATAAACAGAAAATGACATCCCCTTTACATTTCTTATTAATATCTTTATGAGTTATGAGTAAGTAAAGAGTTCTTCACTCATATACTGTATTACTTTTCTTATAGATTTGGTTCAGGAGCTAATTCACTCAAGATGTGTGAGGAAAAAGTGTGATCTAATGCTGATTTAATGACTAACTTTACAAGAAAGCACATGTATTTCATCATACAACATATTGGTTTATTGTTGAGACATTCAAATTTGAAAAAGCTGTAAATGTTACAGAAGCACTTCAGATGCCCTTAAAAACACTATACAGTTCAATAGAATATTAACAACTAACCAGGTAAAACCATGCCAGTTTGTGTAAACTGTCATGTTGTGATAATGTGATTATTACTGAGGTTAACTGAGGCTGTGTACTTGTTTGGGTGTGTGTGTGTTTGTACCTTTACATGTCTGCGTGTTTGTGTGTTTGTGTATGTGGAATAGTGAGCAGTTCTCATTAACTCCTTATGAATCACCCCAAACACCCCCCACCCCCCTGCCTGTGTGCACAGCTCTCAATAAAAGCCCTGCTCTGATTGGCTGTAGCAGGGCTGATAAACCCCCAGGCTTTCCTGCTGTTCCACACCACTCTGCTGCTCTCAGCGCGTGTTTGTGTGTTTATATTTGTGTTTGAAACAGAGCGTGTGAGCACTGAAGAGAGGGAGGACATTTCTGACACTGTGAGTATGATCAAAGCTAATGGAAAGTGTGAGATAGGATGTGCAACACTTGTTGAGCAGTTAGATAACAGTCCAGGTACAAAGTTTAACAACAGAACTGTTATTTTTAAGCTAATGACACAAAAAAACAGCTGGGGTGGATTGTCTATACTGCTACCTTAGTTTGTTGAATTGAATAGTAATTTCTCAATATAAAATTTTATATTGAGAAATTACTATTACATTAATTACAATAGTAATTACTATTAATTACAATAGTAAATTGTCAATAAAAATGTCAATAGAAACATTAATTTTGTCTTCATGCCAGTTTAACGGCACCTGCTTTTAAATTGCATGACATTAAGACACATGCATGTGACAAAACAGTGTTCTCAGATGTTGGCTGCTACATAAATTAAGCTGGGTTGATAATGAAAATGTAAGAGTTTGTCTGTTACATTGTCTCATTGATTTGCGCCTTGTAATATCTGGACTGTAACTTATTAATTGGTTTATAAAGCTTCAGAATTGTTCGTCTGTAGTTATATTAGCTGTCAATGCACCATGTGGATGACCTAATAATGTGCATGCGCACACACACACCACAATCCATTTGTATTATGTGGATTAGGGTTAAGAGATTTATGAGTAACAGGGATACAAATAATTAGTAGTCACTCTTATCAACTCTACTGAGGCAGCACTTATCCATAACTTATAAGTGAAATATTCTGTTCATATCTACTTTTTTAATTCTGTAAATTTAACTTACCCAACAATGTAAGGGCTGACATTAGCTCTTTAGGCTAGATATATAGATAGATCTACTGATGAGAATATATATACAACAAAAATGGAGCTCAAACTGTTGCTGGACTTCTGAGATACTGAAGTCATGCTGACCATGGAAACAATCCCAATCCCAGAATTTATATGTATATATAGTAATTTCTCTCCTTATCCACAGCCGGGAACATGGATGCTGCAGAATTCCGAAGGCGTGGAAAGGAGATGGTGGATTATGTGGCTGATTATCTGGAGAACATTGAGAAGAGGCAGGTTTACCCTGATGTGGAACCTGGATATTTGAGATCTCTGATTCCTGAGGAGGCTCCAGAGGAACCAGAAAGCTATGAGGATGTGTTCAATGACATAGAGAGGGTGATCATGCCAGGGGTGAGTCAGGAACACCTTCCACCACATAGAATTCTTAACACTTGGGGTTGTGAAGGTTTTAGCTGATTAACGTATTTGTTGCAATGATGATGTACTCTGGTTTGTCTGATTTTATATTTTTCAAACTAAAACATGTCAAGGCAGAAGAATTCTATACAGTTTAGTATATTGTAGTATAGTGTAAATTAATGTAAAAAAAAAAACAGGGTTGTTAGGGTTGTTGTCGGGGAAATGTTTCAAGTCTCTCGGATGACTTGCTGTAGTTCTGTTCTTTAAACTGCTTCTGTCATTTCATCCCAGTCTAACTGAAACTGAGGTAAAGTCAAAACTATCTTTTGCAAATAACCTTGTTTTGCTTTTTGCTGAAGATAATTCTTTGCTATTGAGAAAAAAAAAATTGATATTTCAAAAAGCAGAAGACATAAATTAACCATATCAGATTATATACTTGTGCACTGTTTTGTATTTAAAGCATTTGTTTAGCTATCAATGTTTAATAGGTTTCTGTAAAAGCATAGTTCAACGTCTTGACTACACAAAGCTATAGTGAACATTTAGGAAATGTTTATGAAAAAGTATACAGTTCAATTAATACACACCTTTGACCTTTTGTGACAACATGTCTCTATTGTTGACTATACAAAAAGAATACCTATTTTAAAATTGGAAATATTATTTAAAGTCAAAACAACACAGAACATGTGTTTATCATACTGTAAATCATAGGCTATTTAATGGCTCATAAACATATTAGAAAGGCAAAACAATTAATGAAACTGGTAAGGATAACTAACAGAAACTAAAATTAATGAATTAAGTTACTAAAAGTTATAATATAAATATGACAACCAAAATAACTTTTTTCAATGCATACTTTACTGTATCTTGTCCAGACATTTTATTTTACCAGACACATTTGGTAAGACAAGCTCAAATTTCATCTCTGAAATCTGAACATTAGAAACTGTATTAAACATTAAACTCTGTGCTGGGGTCAGAGAAATGCCTCCCCACCCCTTCAAATCATAGCTCAGAGGAAAAAACACTTTCATTTAGTTTAAGGTGTTAACCTTCACTCTGTATCCAATTAGACCAATTTTTCCTTTCAGAAGTCTTGTTTTAATAGTGCTTTAAGAGTGTGTTGAAGCTAATAAATGACTCACAATAGGAAAATCCTGCAAGAGAAAGACAAACTCACAGCGCCTCAAACTCCCTCCTCCACTGAACACATGGAATAATTTCATTTAGCATTAATAATTTCAACCAACCTTTATTGCTCTCAGAAAAAAACTCTGTATATGTACAACAGAACAACCAAACTCAATCTGACATCACAGTAGTGTCAAAACTGTATTTATATTATCAAAGCAATTCTGTTTCCCCATTTGCTTATTTACACTACACACTCTTTCTATGACTGGAGAGTGTAAATTTGACAGTACTGAATTTGAAAGTGTAAATGCAAAGTACTGGGACAAATGAATACATAACAGAGGTGATCATTGTGGCATAGATAGTGTTATGAGTGTTAACAATCACAAACATAAAAACACAACTACTCCTTGTGTAATTATTCACACTCTGTAAAATTATCAGTGCAGCATCACAAAACTCCTCTCTCTCACAATAGTAGACTATCCGGGCACTTTAAGGACTTATTTTGGTATACTTTGGACTTATTTGGGACATTTTGTACAAGACATTTTTGTACTTTGGTAGTTTGTACTAGAAACATAGGTGGGATGCAGCAATTTTTTACAATTTAAGTACAGTTATGGACCTATATTAACAATCATGCATGTATGTTTATGACACTGTTGTAGGTGACCCATTGGCACAGCCCTTACTTTTATGCCTATTTCCCAACTGCCAACTCATATCCTGCAATGCTGGCAGACATGCTATGTGGAGCCATTGGTTGTGTTGGATTTTCTTGGGTATGTTTTTACATCCACCTATTCATTCATCCATCCATGATTTTGATGTTCTCTCTGGCTTACTTCCTCTTCCTCCTGGAATGACCTTTCTTGGAGAGCTTCTGTAGTATTGTGGTTATGATGCTGGGTTTGTTTTGTGCTGTAGGCAGCGAGTCCAGCCTGTACTGAGCTGGAGACAGTGATGTTGGACTGGTTGGGAAAGATGCTGAAGTTACCAGATGATTTCCTCGCTGGCACAGAGGGCAAAGGTGGAGGGGTCATCCAGGTGAGAAGATTAAGAACATATTAGCTGCTAACACTGTACATTTACGCTACATTAAGATTAGTGTGGAATCACGTAGATGTGAGGAATGGCAGTGGGCCAACATAGAAGATTCATGACATTCGTTGTTACCTGAGCTTCACAGAACATTATCAGATGCACAAAAAGTGTTTTAAAAAACAATGAATAATGCTTAAAAATTACCCTTTTAGACAAGTTTTTTTTCCAGGTATCAAATATGGATGTTTCAAACTGCTTTCACACCACCTGCACAATTGAGCAATGTTTACAAGCTAATATATTTGAACACCAACAAATTTGTTCATCATCGATTTCACCTCTCGCCCTGTCGAAATTGCCTTTTAAGACGTCAAACCTCAAAAAAGGGGGGATGGCAGTCTGAGCATGAGTTGAGAGCGGTTTGTGTTCATTTCGTCACTATAGATGCAGCGGTCGAGCAGCTGTGACTGCTTGGAAAAAGGGAGACAGGAAGCACAATGCATGGAAAACCCACTGACGACAGGCGGTTTGATGCCCTGTCATTAGAGCTGCTTTGGAGTGTGTGTCCACCTCCTGAATGGTTTTGTCTGAGGGCTTTTCAGAGAGCTCACTATGGCAACAGGCAGCATCATTTTGAAATGATAGCACACACTAATGAGGGAGTTTGTAGGATTTGTATGCAATGGCTTTCAGAAAAGGTGGGCAGAGTGAGGAGGGAAAAACAGATGGAAATTCTTTTAAAATCTTTTTTTTATCTACAGGTGAGAATATGACATTGGACAGTAGAAAATTGGAATCTAAAAGGTTTTCATTGCACCTTCCACACCATTTTACTTAGTGATTGCTTTTAGGACGTGAAGAAATTTTTCAACCAACACCAAACCTGTTGAAAAGTGGAATTATCTGCTTAGAAATACTGCTGCTACTGTTTTCTTGGTCCAGTGATTGTATTATGAGATTTTATAACTGAGATCCCAGACAGTTAATGCTGTAGATTTTCAGGTTATGTTGTAAAGTAAATAAAATAATGATTAATCAGGGCTTGGGTGAGCACTGTTAGACTGATTAAGGGAAATCAAAGACAGCTTCTGCTTCACAATGAGATGATGTGGTCTGTGCTGAGGGGTTTCAAGTGCAATCTTCACATTCACTCATTGAGGACATACAATACAGAGCCAGAGAGCTGATGAAAATTCATTGCTTAATTTACAAAGTCTGAGCAGCATCAGGCTTTATTGATTGGGGTTGGGTTGCTCACAGTAATATTAAGGAAATTATGTCTCTGTCCATCTGAAGGAAATTATGTCTCTGTCCATCTGATATTGAACCTCTACCACTTGTGGGATCTATTGAACATTATGTAGCCAGCAAATCAGTAATTGAATGTCAATAAACAGCTCTCTGTCCTGCTACAATTTTAGACTTTAAACAACATGGTAAAACATTTATCAAATGGGGTATATCATACATTAAACGTTATTCTTAAATAGAACATTAATTGGATTTTATAACATTACAGATTAAAAAATGATGGAATAATAGGGTTTGGATAATTATTAGTAATGGTAAAATTAGATTTTTGAACATTTAACATTTAAACATTCTTACAACCTAAATTTGTTAGCTATAAAGATAATGTGTTGTTTGTTTATACAGGGTACTGCCAGTGAGGCCACACTCATAGCCCTTCTCGCTGCTCGCTCCAAAATCACCAAACTGATCCAGTCTGAGCACCCTGAGCAATCCGAGACAGAAATTATATCCAAACTGGTTGCCTACTCGTCTGAGCAGGTGAGACAACATGTCCTGATGAGAGACTGCTGCACAGCTACACAGTATTTAGGCTTAATTTTTAATCCACAATAGTTCAAGGACAATAATAATAGTATTATTATTTACTGTTATAAATTGTGAGTGTGTGAGTAGCTCACTTGTAAATGCTGGGAGTACAGATACGTGTCAGTTGAGAATGTGTTAGTATGGATTAGTGTCTGTTGAAGAGAGTATAAGGAGAATATGGATGGGTATATTTTAGAGAGATTGAGTGTGTGTTAGTAAAGATCTGTATCTGTTAGAAACATTAGCAAGAGTATGGAAAAGTGCAAGGAATGGGTACCTAGTGTACCTCGAGTATGGATGAGTACAACATTTGTATCTGTAAATACAACAGAATTATCTGCTAACAGGAGTGTATGTTAGTGGGGAAGAAAGCATAAATGCACTGGAAAAATCCAGATTTGTGTACCATTATCATTGTTGATCTTTCAGGCTCACTCATCAGTAGAGAGGGCGGGGCTAATCGCTGGTGTGAGAATGAAGAAAATTTCCACTGACAGTAAGTTTGCTGTGCGAGGAGATGCACTCCAGAAGGCTTTACAAGAGGACAAAACTGCAGGCCTTATACCATTCTATGTATGTACAAGTTACTGAAGGAATTACTGTATTACAAACAATGCATATATTATTGTTTTTTATTTATTGTTGACAGACTGATAAGGCATTTTCTGCCTTAGTCTTGGTCTAGACACTAAATTTGAACCTATAATTTGCAATAGCAATTTATATACATGCAATAGCAAGTACTGTGCACACTGTACATACTGTGATAAAAAAAATCACAGAATTAGTCAAACAGTGTTGATAGTAGAATGATAGCACCCCTTTTTACAAAGCCTGAAAATTACAAGACAAATTGGACATTTGTCTCTGCTGTTTCTCTAAACCTGTCCCCCACGGTCATCATGATGGCTAATTCTGTTTGGAGAGCCTGTTTTCTGAATTACATTAGTCAAATTAGCCCCAGGCTCAGCCAGCAGACCTGTGGTAGAAAAATCACTGCAGAATGACAAACCAAGCAGATCATCTTAAGATCAAGAACAAATGGATCAAAATGACTTTTTCATTAAACACTGTAGTCAAGACATTTTAATAATACATATTACTTCCTTGATGTTTCTCTCAGTTGTGTGCAACATTGGGAACAACTTCGTCATGCGCATTTGACTGCATCACTGAACTCGGCCCTATATGTAAGATTAATCATAATTTATTTATATGTCCCTTTGTAGCTTATTTGTGAATGCAAAAGTTGTTTAAAGGTTTTTCAACACAATATCATTGTTTTCTCGTTGCAGGTAGAGCAGAGAACATCTGGATGCACATTGATGCTGCTTACGCCGGCAGTGCGTTTATCTGTCCGGAGTTCAGGCCTCTCTTAAATGGCGTGGAGGTGAGCTAATACTGAAATCACACTCCTCACAGTGTGTTACTAAACACACTTCACGCAGACCTGAGAGGCGTGTGAGATAACAGAAGAGCAATCGCGAGCTGGGCTCCATCTATTGATCCCTTTACTTGCGGTGCAGCATGAGCGAAATCACGTGCATGCGTATGAAAACATTTAAATGTCACAAATGATGTGAGCGATGTCCTCTGGAATCATCGGGAAATGAGAGATCCTCGATCGTCCTTTGAGTCGTGGTTGCACCCGGCTGGGTGTCACAATGATAAGGGTAAAGTAATTTCCTGAGGCAGAGGAAGACCTTTAGATACATTTCTTTCTTTTGCTGGCTAAAAAATATCACTGTTTATTACCAGCGCCAGTCCAAACAATAACCGTGACTGTGCTTGCCTATCATAACGACGTTGGTTTTTATCTTTGATCCGAATGCCAGTAGGCTGCTGTTTTCCTTGTGATGTTGGTTGCCAAGGAAGTGAAAGACAGGCAGGACCCAGCATGGAAACAATCAGAACATCGTGACAGTGTCTGTCTGCTTTATTGCAGCAGATGGAAAGGATATTGCAAAAGGGGAGAGTGTGCAAAAAAGATTAGACTATGAGATAGCGGTTCCCTTTGAGTGCTCATTGGACGGATGTTGCAGGTGATTGTGGGTTTGAAATGTAATATGCTTATGCGTCAGTCAGTAATATTTGATTATGGCTGTGCCAACACATAGGTGACAGACATCACACCTTTGATTGCCATATGTTTGTTTTCATATTTTAACATTGTGTAGCTTTACACAGGCCATGGGTTTAAATCCCAATAAACACAAATTGGATTAATAAATACCTTAAAGTCAGATACATGAATATATAAAGCTAACAAACTTCATTTTTCACACTTTAGCAGTGTATTAAAGTTTAGCTGTACACTTAGGAATACATTAACGTTTTAGTTTTACTTTATAAGTTGCTTTGCTTTAGTTTGCAGATTCTTTCAACTTCAATACTCATAAATGGCTCCTGGTCAACTTTGATTGCTCTGCAATGTGGTAAGTTGTTTTGTGTCACTTTATCCTCTGACCTATCTAAATTAAGTATATTTCACCAGTATCAGCAGACAGAAGTGAAAGCTGCCCTTTGTGTTTAAAAGATGACAACTTATGACAACTTAAGTTATTTTACATGCATGTCCTGTAACTAAAAGTGAATAGTGGTCATATGTAAACACATAAAAGTAAAGATACACACATTGGTTACACACATAGCTATGTAATTGGGTACACACATTATACTTAAGTGATCAGTCCCCCCTTATATATTTTAGTAAGGTGTCTTAGTATTTGATTAGTCTTACATTGCAGTTACTTCACACTGAGGTTCTGTCTAACCCTCATATTACATCACTTCCTCATTTTGTGCATATTGACACATTGGGTGCTTCTTGGCTCCTTAATGCTTCATGACTGATGTATTCTCCCTATTTGTCAAACTGATGAACAATATACATTCCTGTATCCAGCACAAATAATTATGGCGTTTTCGTATCATGGCAACAAGTGACACCATTATTTCAACCCTATGATGTAGCTAAACCAGAACCACACACACAGCTAATGATAGCTTTTGAGTTAAGACTGTGACATCACTACAGGCAGACCAAAGCTTTCTTCGTTATACAAATCAAGCATCAAATAGGATAGACAATAAACATGTACAGATACATGTTTATAGAACATTATAATATATTTCTCTGTGTTCAGGGTGAGGAAAAGATCAGACATTATTGGAGCATTTAAGATTGAGCCACTGTACCTGAAACATGATCATCAAGAATCAGGTAATGAATAAGAACTCGGCACCATACTGTACAACATCGCCACATTCACTCTGACGAGTTAAACTTACTCCACCATTGTAAACATAAACTATATGTTAAACTATAAAGATATTCAAGGTTTAGAAATAGATTAGCATGATGTGTAAAGTGTTTAGGACTATTGTCTTTAAGACACATTGTTTAGTGCTGACACAAATTCTGTGTCACACTGAGGGCTGGATCAGATTATTCCTCTGCTGTATGTGCTGTAAGCCTCTCTGAGTGTGAGTAAACAATAGCCAGCTCAGGTTTAGAAGCTGTGTGTGGTTTTGCATGCACTGTGTGTATGTAAGGTATATAGTATGTCTGTATATTGATATATCGATCAGTATTTTTTTATCGTAACTATTATAAATACCACTCATGTTACATTACCCTTATCTGTCATCTGTTCCTACACTAGTTATGTGAGTTTCCTCATACCTGTCAACCAATGAGCCTACTGATGCATGTTGGTCATTTAAATGTGACTAAACAAAAGCTGTTTGTCTGGTGATGTGGGCAGTGAGCAGCTGTGCAGACGATTGTAATTGTGGTGACAGAAAGACAAAAGAGCAGCCTTGTCTCTCAACTCATTACACACACACACGCTCAGTTATACACCTTGAAGCCATTTTCATCATGATCGACATCCTGATTACATTTGGTCATATCCATAAAAAGAATTGTGTCCGTCTTAAATGTCTGATTTTTTTTATCTTTAAATATTTTTTGTGCTGTCACATTTAAAAGCATAACACTTTCAATGGCATTGTATAATCATAAATAAATGGTAACATTTTATCATATTATAGTATTTTATTAGTGTTTGACTAAAGAATGGCATCTTTTCTGTATTCGTAGGACTTGTCACAGACTATAGAGTAAGTATATTTAATATGTGTGTTTATATAACAGAGTTTGTTTATATAACATTCGTCTATAATAATTATTTGTTCAAATAATTTACTATATATATATATATATATGTGTGTGTGTGTGTGTGTGTGTGTGTGTGTGCGTGTGTGTGTGTGTGTATGTTTGTGGAACATTTTACTATTTATTACTGTGAGGATTTTATATATGTAACATGTAACTTGAGTTTTGTTGTTTATATACTGAATTTTATCAATGGTAAATCGATTTTAGATGTTGAAACACCTTACTTATGGTACAATCACTGTAATGTGCAGACCTGAGTGGTGTATTGTCAAGTGGTCTGTTGCTGAGTGCTTTATATGACAACAGATACAAAGGCTTAGAAACCAGCTTAGTAAATAGTATGATTTTATCTGGGGTCCTTTCTATGGGAAAAATTAATATTTAAATGTATAATTGTGCCACTGTATGTGATGAGCTTATGTTTCATATCCAAGTACAAACTGTATAAAATCAGAGGTGTATGTGCATTAGTTTGTGTCTGATTCATGTGTACGTCACATTTATTTGTGCAAAATATCATATGTCATAACTCATCTCATCTTCAGCACTGGCAGATCCCGCTGGGTCGTAGGTTCCGCTCTCTGAAGATGTGGTTTGTGTTCCGCATGTACGGACTCAAAGGTCTGCAAGCTTACATCCGCAAGGTAACTGCCCATAACCTGCACTGTCAATCAAGTTATCCCTGCCAATAACATTTTATTTTGCTTCCCCGTTGATCTGGTATGACGCAAACCAGTCAGTCATTCGTGCCCTGGTTTGTAAACCATCTTTATTAAGATGTGTGTTGTTCTGTTTTGCACTACATATCATCTGGTCCAGATTTAAATTTGAGTTAGACCCAAATTGATTCACTTGTAATGAGGATAAATTGTTTTTTGTTTCCTACCACAGTATGCTGTACAATTTGATTTTGTTTAGTTATGTATAATTTTTGGAACTGATTTGCGTCAGAATTATTGTCTAATCTAACGTCTGGGTATTAAAAACCAATGGGAAATTGTAAAATTTGGATTAGAGTAGCTCAAATGTAGGCTACAATATAAAACTCCTGTATAGCTCATTTGGTAGAGTATTGCATTAGCAGTGCAAAGGTTGTGGGTATGATTCCCAGGGAGCACATGTACTAGTAAAAACTTGAATGTACTGTAAGTCGCTTTGGATAAAAGCGTCTGCCAAATGCATAAATGCAAATGTAAAACTCATTACATTAGGTATTGAGATCTTAGGTCCTAAAGATGAATCAAAGAACATAAATTGCACTTACCAACTACACTTGAAGTTAATTTTTCGAAGTGTTCTTAATTCTTGAGCAAAGTTAAAGTGTTTTCTTAAGGCCTTTAATTAAACACATAATTGCATTAATAAAGTTAATCATGTAGGACAATGTTACAGATTTAAGGCAGAATCAGTCAGACATTGATGTTTTGAACAAGAGTTTGAACTGATGCCCTTTGTTTGACACTTTAGAGAACTGAATATTAGAACATTTAGTTTTTTAGACACAGTAGTTTTTCCCCTAGGACTTCTTGAACAGTTACTGTAATACTTCCACTCTTTAAAACATTATGTACTCTTATTGTGTACATAATGTAACTATAATCTTATTTAAGTTCATACCTATGTATTCACATAACAATATATTTTTTGTATTAGCCAATTGTGTCTTTGTATTTTTATATGGTACTGTTTAATTGTATTTTGTGTGTATTGCAGTAGTGTATTTGAAGCACTATTTAGGGAAAAATCTTTATATAAAAAAATTAAGCTGTCTTTAAGTTATTATTTTAAGCTACATACTGCCTCCTGCTGGTATGATAAACTCTAACTTTTCGTTCCATGCTTAAGATGAACAGTTGAAATAAATAAATAAAATTGATTTATTATTTAGTTTTTGAGCCCTAGGCCATTCCACAACTATATGATTTTATTGTTATTATTATTATTATTATTGTTATTATTATTAGCTTTGTGTTTATGTTGTTTCAGCATGTATTGCTGGCCAAGGAGTTTGAGTGTTTGGTACGAGCTGATCAACGCTTTGAGATCTGTGCTGATGTTGTGCTGGGTCTCGTCTGCTTTAGACTCAAGGTCAGAGAAAATCACTCTCCCCACACAAACAAAAGCCCCTCCTCCAGCTGTTACAATAAATTGTTTCTGGGATGTGGGTAACTATGGAAAATTGCAGAATTACATTTTAATTTGTGTAGCTCCAAGACACATACAAATCATAAAAGTGATGTTGTTACTATATTTAGCATGTCGTATAAAACAGGTCATTTTATAAAACACCACCAATTTAGTAAATTAACTTCACAATACGTTCACTTTAAAATTTTTAAATGGAATTTTAGGAATTTTATGTTTTATGTATTGTGTGTCATCAGTGCAGTATATTGTTTTAGTTAAGTACTGTTGAGTGTCTCACTGATCTGTGTGTTAAACCCTATAGGGCTCCAATGAGTTAAATGAAACACTTTTAAAGAGGATCAACAACACACGCAAGATTCATCTGGTACCATGTCAACTGTTAGGCCTGTTTGTGCTGCGATTCGCAGTCTGTGCCCGTACTACTGAGTCCCGCCATGTTCATGAGGCCTGGAGCCACATCAGTCACCTGGCATCAGAGCTGCTTCAGGAAATGCCTCACTGAACACTGTGGTGGGCATAACACGTCAGTCAAGAGGATGACTTGTAGCACTCCTGCTAACCACACTGTCTTAGCTTAACTCTGCTGCCATTCTGTCTTTATTGTCAGTATGTGTGTGTGTGTGTGTGTGTGTGTTGTTTATGCGTGTCTTTGTATGAGCATGATCGTAGTGTTCAAAAATGTACCAATGATTATTTCTGCACTTGAAATGTGTTTAGAATCAAAATGAAGTGTTTTGTAAAACATATATAAAGAGCCTCTAAATTTCTATCTATTTTAGAAAATAGGTTTTAAGGAAATTTTACAGTCTGATCAATCTTTTTTTAGTTTTTTCTTGACTCACAAATTCTGCATTTCCAAAAATCAAAATCACGCTAAACTTATTTTTATTTCTTTTTCTGAAACATCTTGCCTGAGCACAGCTTCTGTGATGAGAGTCCTCATCACTCTTCTCCAACAGACATGTTATTGTGTCGGACCAGTTAAAACAATGTGACTCTGGTATGTGAATCAATAGTAGTACTGTATGTATGGATGTATCAACAATCACAATAAATTACATTTCTCCCAAAATGGTGCAATGAATTGTACTCTGCTTATGACTTCATTGTACATGGTGGAATAATTTAATCTCTCTGAGATGCATATCTGCTCTCGAGCTGAGTACACTGTCTATGGTTTTCCCTATCAAAACATAATAAAAAAGTATAAACAACAACACACACATCACATATAACACCATGTCATTATTATTTAACAAAAGCTAGGCCAAAAGAAGAATCCAAAAATGCCCCTTTGCTGCTTTCATAGGGCTTAAAAGGGTTAAAAAGTTGCACTCAGGTGCTGCTAATCAAATGCCCTGGATTAGTTGATTGTCAGCAAGTTTTTTCTGTGTTTGTATTGTGTGGTAAAATATTATAGAAGAAAAACATCATCAAAGAAAATGATGGTAATTTCTTCATTATCTATACGGTTTTCAATTAGAATGCTGGAGGCCCTGAAGATTGTATTGTGAAGAAACAACAAATGGTCTGGTAAGTACTGAGGACCAGGACTGTCCTGCTAATCTGCTGTATGTGAACAACAGTAACCTGTGAAGTTACCCTATTACTACACTGTAAATTATTAAAAACAGCAGGGCTTGGCAAGACATTTTTAGACAGTTTAGCAACGTAATTACTTGTAATGTGTAAAACTGTATCCCAGCCAAAAACGAAACGTGTGTTTGTATGTATGTTCGCGCGTGTTGACTAGAGAGAAAAGGGAGATCTATCTATCTATCTATCTATCTATCTATCTATCTATCTATATATACTTATATATATATGTGTGTCGATATATCTCATGTCGTGCATGTAGAGTAAATGCAAATAATTGTATTTAAATAAAATATTTATAGCAGTTGTTGCTTAGTTCCAGCAGAGGGCAATATCGTATCTGTATTATGTCTTGTCGGCGTTTCCACTTTCTGGGGCAGTGGGTTCATGACTATAACAGACGGGGGATGGGTTTCCTGATAGCATTGTAAATCATGCTCTTAAGATCATCTTAAATTACGGCGTGAAACGACGTCTGTTTCCGTAGATTGTACGTCAGTGGTGCAATGTTATATAGAGTTTCCTGTCCAAGGTGCTGAATAACGGCCAACACATTTGGCAATAGCCAATGTTCAGGAAAATAGTGTAAACCTTAAAACTGCACATTACTGCAAATTATAGCGTTCACAATGTGCACTGCTGGAACACAGTTTTACAAACGACCTTTTAAAACAATGTAATGTTTGATACAAGGAAAAAAGCATAATATATGATATATAAAATTAAAAATAAGACAATTAAAAATGAACCAAATATAAGATATAAGAAAAAGAACATTTCAGGACAGGAAAAGATACTTAAGAATGTGGCAAAAACTGTCCTATTGTAATTGTAATTCATGTTTATAGCAAAATAGTTGAATAGATGCATTCATCATTCATTCAGCCATCATCATGTCATGTAAGAGATGACACCATTGGAACAACACCATTGTTAATGTTAAATGTAAACTTACAACTACACTGCTCACAAAAATTAAGGGATACAAAATGAAGTGGCAGAGGGCCCCACAAGAACTGTTGGACAATCTGATCTTGTCCATGCCCCATTGCTGTCAGTGTGTTTTAGCAGTGTTGGGTGACCATACACCCTACTGAACAGTCAACATGTGGCACTCTTGTCCTGTTTGACATGTTCACCCCCACCAATGTCACATGCTTCTCAATCATGATAACTGAGTTTGCATCTCATCATCAAACAACTTTCTTGTCATTTGATCAAGTTTTATAATGGTTTGTTTAACGAAAAAAAATTAAATGCTATTCTTATTGCTTCATATTCATTTAAAAACCTAATTTTTGTGAGCAGTGTAAGTTGTAATCAGTTATGTTTGTTGTTATTGTTTACAAATGCCTAAGAGTGAGTAAGATTTGCAAGATAATTTTTATATTCTGATGAACTAAACCAAATTCCTGTTCTTTTGCAATTAAATAAAATTATCTGTTGTATCGAAATTTTAAAAGAACATTAAGTTTGTTCATCTGAGCTTTTTAACAGTCGTCTAAAGTTATAGAAAAATGTTCTAATTAGCAAAAATCAAGCAAAAAGTGTTAATGCACTTTACCACAAGCATATCTAATTGCCCACTTTGCACATAATGTGTTTGCTTCTCTCTAATAGAATTAGGATGAATGTAAAGATCTGATACAATCCCTAATTGTGATACAATTAGTTTAATCTAGAAACTTTTATCGTTTTTTTCTACACACTTATCTAATGATAAATTTACTGGTGTTCTTTAAATTAAATATTTTAATTGATAATTTCTTTTTAATAATGACATTTTTTTTAATAATGTTCTGCAAGGCTGTCCAGCAGCCAGAGAAAAGCGCTGTACAAGAGTAACTGGGTTAAACACGCTACACATGATGGATTGATAACTGAATAAGATTTTTTATTAATCTTTCCCATGTTACAAAACAAGTCAGCCTAATGACAGTTGCATGCAACATTTTCCAAAGTTGTGTGATTAGACAGCCTGTCTGATGAGGAACTGTAATGAATAACAGACCAGATCGTTTAACACACAACTGCTCAATTGTGCAAATGGCATATTAAAATGCACTTTTGATTTTGAGGATTTTAAGGAAGCCCATTCATCTCCCAGTCATAAAAGAAAAATGGACAAGTGTCCAATTGTGGACCCACAGTGCATTGCAGTAAGTGATGTCACACTTGAAGTATGGACACAGAAGGAATAATTAGCAGATGTTTGCTAATCTAAGGAATAATTTCCAAAATTTTATTCTGTTCATCGTCCCTGATTCCCTTCATGACTGAAAATGAGGGCATCATATTGGGCTGCAAGTGTCCCATCTGCTGTGCAATAAATCTCCTGTATATGACAGGATATTGTCTAGCACTCAGCTAAATGCCTTTAGCAGCATACAGTGTCCCAACAGACTTATGTTCCTACAATCCTGTGCTCACTTAATTGTTCAGATGGAGGAAATGCACTCTGGGTAATGAGGCTGTATACACCAAACATGACATAATAACCCAAGGGGATGAATGAGAAAAAACTATTTATGCACAGTAATGCTCTCCATTGTAGCTTATGTGAAATGGGCAGAGTTTCTCTCTGTGGCCAAGGTCTGTAAGTTGTTGATCCAAAAAGCATTTGATGTGCTAATTGTTCTCCTGGAGGTATCACACTTCCCAACCTGCACTGTTTTAGACTCCTAATGGAAGCATTAATAAGAAAGCATGTGTACACCACTCATCTGCCAATAGCATGAATGGTAAAACTGTGCAAACAAAACAATATTTCATGCATTCCGTGCATGAAAATCACATAAATACATCTGAATTTACATATGCAAGTGATGTAGCTGGCAACATGAGCTGGCAACATGTGTTTTATTCAACAGACAGTGTATTTTGTTCATTTTTACATATGGGACAGCCTCCCTTTGGTAGCCATTTATTCCAGTAGGACTTGTTCCCATTGGTCCACACTTATCTTTGCACTGGCTCCTTAATGTGGATTTTAATCTGATAAACTGGGACTGAGTTTCACTTTGAATTGAATTGAATGGAATGCTATTACATTAGATTATTTAGTGGTTGTATGACGTGTTAATATTATTAAGAGAACACGACTAGCCTCTTCAGTACCGGACTCTGTCTATCTACTGTAACACACTGTAAACAGAAGCGGAAGTGGTTTTCTGTTCTATACACCATGCATCATCAAACAGTGTTGACGCACATATTGTCAACATGCTTGGCAGATTAAGGCATATTGATGTAAGCTTTTATATACAGTGTACAAAATACATGACCCCGGAACCCAAAAGTTTTAGGGTACTGAAACCACCTTTCTCAGAAATGTATGAATTGTAGTGCATAAGTAATAAAATTGGATTTTGCAAAAGCTTTTGTAACTATAAATACTTTTTTTGGAATGACTTTGATCCATGTTGTGGCAACATTCCTACAGGTGTCTGGTCAGTATTCACAGATGCAGACAAGCTAGAGTATTTATAGGTGCAAGATCTGTGTGTGTGGCAATGAATACAAGGACTGCAAACCAAGTTGCAGCGTAGTGAGAGGATTTAATATGCCCGTTTTCCCTTCCTTCACTATCCTAATCTAATTCTGAAGAACTGACTTTCCGGCTCCTCCTGACTAATGGAGTGTCAGATCACACTTTAAGCAGCTAAAAATACACATATTCAACCCACCCTATGACGATGAGAAAAATCAAATTCACTTTGATTGTCTTGAGGTATGATCCATTCTTCCCGGGCCACACCACCTCCAGCTTAATGTGTGAGGCGTCAGAGTGACTGGGATGCCCAGCGTTTGATAGTGCTGCTGTGTGAAAGATCTTAAATTGAGCCCAACCTCTAAAACAGATTCGCAATTCAGATTTAAAGATCAGATTTGCAGAACAGATTCACAAAGAAGATTTACAGAACAGATTTCCAAGAACAGAATTATAGAACAGATTCATAGATCATATTCACAAAACAGATTCAAGAACAGATTCCAAAAATATTATGTGATACCATTTAAGAGTATAGTTATTTTATTCTGTGGTATTTGTGCTTGATCATTTCACTTCTTACGGTCCACGTGTTTTTGTGATAAAGAAGGAAATATGGAGATAAAATAATTGACTACCTACATGTTTATTATCAAACCACAACAGTGAATTCATATTGATTCATATTTTAATAGTTTATGTAAGCACTACAGTCTGAGAACAACAAAATTCCTCATGAATGCTGAACATGACATACTGAACTTTAAATATGTAATTTGCAATAAAGATTCAATAAAGATGGTAACCCTTTCCTGAAAACCTTTAATGTTACCATTTACAATATTTTCACATTTGTTGTTGTTAATGGTTTAACACTAAGTCTAACATTTCAAGACAACATACTGGCAAGATTTTAAACAAGACTACACAAGAGTGAATTATAGAAATGATCATTGAGCTGTCATACAACAATAAAAAAGGAAATTACAAGCTCGAATTTGCATAGATTTGCTTCCGTGTGTTATCTTTCCGTGTGATTAGAATTTTTTTAACAGTGTAAAAGACCAGCATAGCCAAATATTTCAAAGCTGTTTGGTGAGCATGATGTACTGTTTCTGGTGATGACCAAAAATCTGATCTTGGATTAGAAACTTGCACTGGATAAACTAGTTATATACGAGGATGCTAGGGCCGATGACCAGCTATCATGTAACAAGATAAGCTGGTAAAAAAATCATACTCAAACGATTGTTTTTTTTTGTTACAGTGAAAATTTTTTTAATGTGCATTAATATTTCTATGTGTCTATGGGGATTCCATGTTGAAATATAATGATCAGTTCCTTCCCAATGGAATAATCCCTCTTGTACCACCATACAGCAAAGTGTATATATGTTGTGTAAATGGATCCTATTCTAGCAGAAAGTGACTGTAATGTTATTGTCAGTATGTCTCTCATGTGGTCTGTGACTTCACAATAAAGTGTGATTACTCGTCACCACAGAGCTCTTTCTTTCATTCTCAGGTTGCTGTAAAGTGCCCCATTAAAGCCATAAACATTTCCAGCTGACCAAGCAAACAAACAAAATAACCCATTAAAAGGGGCATTTCAGAAATGATATTACAAGCTTTCAAAAGTTACCTAATGTGCAGTGGATATATGGAGAATTAGTGAAAAGATTTCACACATGAAAAGTCATTACACTTGGGACACTTTTAGGAGCATAAGTCGTACTCGGTTAAACATGCCGGTAACAATAAAATGTGGTAGCACAGTGATATTTAGTCTTTCTTAAAGATTGTAAAGCACTCACATTTACACTTTGAACAAATAGGGCAATAGAGAAACAACCATGATTGGAGAATATAGTATCAGTATTTAAGCTATATTTTATTTGGTTATTTGCATAGACACTAATAAAGAGCCCATGGCATTATTAACATCCATCTAAATAGGTTTAGGTTTTCTGTAGTTTTAATGGAGCGGGAGGGGTTTCTATTGATCTTTAATGGGAGGCCCATTCTTACTGATAGCTGTGCCCCTCCTATGCCTCCTTCAGCATGCTTATTCACACACAAACACAAGCGTGCAAACTCTCGCACACACAACCATACACACCCACACACTCATATGTCTGAATGGAATAATCCATAAGGAGCCTCATTCTTCTGACCACCTCACAGCAGCTTCACACAGAGAGGTAAGATAATAATAATAATTGTATTGTAGTAATATGTATATAGTTATACCTACAATATACATAATAACTACAGTGCATGAATTATACTGCAACATGCATTGAGGTGTGGTGCGCTTAATATTTGCTTTTAGCTGTCAACATGGTTACTTTGATTAAAAGTTACACGACACGTTATATCATGCAAGTAACAGATATGAGTTTGTAAAATTGTATTGATTTGTCTGAGGTCTTTCATAATGACAGTGTTTTGACAACCCTCTAGAAAGTACTATTAATGATTTGATGCGTTTGGATCGAACAAGATTTAGTTCTGTGTAGTTTTTCCTCTGCCGGTTTTCTGCCAATCAATTATTGCCAAAGGAAATGTAAATTGTCTGGAAAAACAGTGTTAAGGCATAAAGTTTGAGAAACACAGTAACTGGATTAGACTGACTGAATTCAAATAAGTCAAATAATTAGAGACTCTAAGTTCTATGTTCTACGAGAAAGCAAAACTGTCATATGTGTTACAGTACATGATGCTTCCAGGTTGCGTGAAGTTTGTGAATAAGTTTGTAACTTGAGAGTAAAATGTTTTTTACATTCATCAATGTTTTTGGTATCAAGAATCTGTTGTGTGCATGTGAAATCTTTAGCTGAAAATACATAGGCAACAACATTTTTGGTTTTTAAGATCAGTGTTATGGTTTCAGGGTTTTCTGATATGTTTTATTGTGAGCTGTGGTCTGATATGCTTTACAATGAGCTGCTGTCTGATATGTTTTACAGTGAGCTGCTGTCTGATATGTTTTACAGTGAGCTGTGTTCTGATATGTTTTACAGTGAGCTGCTGTCTGATATGTTTTACAGTGAGCTGCTGTCTGATATGTTTTACAGTGAGCTGTGGTCTGATATGTTTTACAGTGAGTTGTGGTCTGATATGTTTTACAGTGAGCTGCTGTCTGATATGTTTTACAGTGAGCTGTGGTCTGATATGTTTTACAGTGAGCTGTGGTCTGATATGTTTTACAGTGAGCTGTGGTCTGATATGTTATACAGTGAGCTGTGGTCTGATATGTTTTATAGTGAGCTGTGGTCTATGTTTCATAGTGAGCTGCGGTCTGATATGTTTTATAGTGAGCTGCGGTCTGATATGTTTCATGGTGATCTGCAGTCTTATATGATTTACATTGAGCTGCGGTCTGATATGTTTTACAGTGAGCTGCTGTCTGATATGTTTTATAGTGAGCTGCGGTCTGATATGTTTTACAGTGAGCTGTGGTCTGATATGTTTTATAGTGAGCTGCTGTCTGATATGTTTTACAGTGAGCTGTGGTCTGATATGTTTTACAGTGAGCTGTGGTCTGATATGTTTTACAGTGAGCTGCTGTCTGATATGTTTTATAGTGAGCTGCGGTCTGATATGTTTTACAGTGAGCTGTGGTCTGATATGTTTTATAGTGAGCTGCTGTCTGATATGTTTCATAGTGAGCTGCAGTCTGATATGTTTTATAGTGAGCTGTGTTCTGATATGTTTTATAGTGAGCTGCTGTCTGATATGTTTCATAGTGAGCTGCGGTCTGATATGTTTTATGCTGTGTTCTGATATGTTTTATAGTGAGCTGCTGTCTGATATGTTTCATAGTGAGCTGCGGTCTGATATGTTTCATGGTGATCTGCGGTCTGATATGATTTACAGTGAGCTGCGGTCTGATATGATTTACAGTGAGCTGCGGTCTGATATGTTTTACAGTGAGTTGTGGTCTATGTTTTACAGTGAGCTGTGGTCTGATATGTTTTCTAATGAGCTGCAGACTGATCTGTTTTATATTGAGCTGCAGACTGATCTGTTTTATAGTGAGCTGCGGTCTGATATGTTTTATAGTGAGCTGTGGTCTGATATGTTTCATAGTGAGCTGCGGTCTGATATGTTTTATAATGAGCTGCAGACTGATCTGTTTTATATTGAGCTGCAGATATGTTTCATGTTTTTTACAGGTAATGATGACCAAAGTGGCAGTAGCTTTGGCCGCTTTCTTTCTGCTGGCCAGTATAGCAGTCATCATTAGCATAGCAGTTGTGCAAAACCGTAAGAAAACTTACCTCTCCCCTGAACCAAAGGTAACATCATTTATACAGTTTGTGCACTTGCAATACAAAAATACAAGTAGAAACCTATGAACCCATTATTGCCCAATATTGATTAAAATTAAAAACTATTTGTAAAATTATTTAAATATGATGAGTCGAGTCTTGGGGCTCTCTGCAGTCCCCCAGATGCTCTTATTTGGGGTCCGGTCACCTCTGTACCACTTTTACACTTTAACTTTACACTTTTATTTCTCTGTTGTGGACTTTATATAAAAATAAGTTAGAGGTTCTTTTGTTACATTAGAGGCTCTTTTTAATATACCCTGTAAATATTGTGTAGGAAATGTAATTTTTGTTTTGTTTAAAATGCACACGTTTTTGACATTATTGGTAGTTGTTCAGAGGTTTAAGGTTTGCTTTTTCTCAGTGATTCTTGTACATTCTCCTAACATCTTTTAATTAAAACAAACAGAGATTTTTATAACACTTTATGGAAATCTCTTTATTGCAAAAATGGAAAAGCTCTCCATATAGATAATCATCATTGATCATTGATTATTTAATTCTGTTTATCATGGTTTCCAATTGTAATGTTTTGGTTGTCTGTTATTTGGTTTGGTCCTTGTTTCTGTTCACCCCTGCCATGTTCTTGTGTTTAGTTTGTCCCTTTGATTACTCTCACCTGTGTCTCATGTTTCATTATGTCTTGTGTATATATATTAGTTCATGTGTTTGTCTCTTTGGTGGTTGTTGAATTGTTATGAGTTGTATTGTTCCGTGTTTCTCATTTGCCTGCCCTGCTTTGGATTTTTTTGGATTAAACTTTTATTTTTAAAAGTTAAATAACTTTTTATTATCTTTACTTTTTATTTTTGAATCTTCATTGTGCTTGTGCATTTTCTTTGCTATGTATTGTGACTAATATGCTAACGACACCCAGATCTTTTCCTCCTTCCACCCTGATGATCTCACGGTAACAGCACGAATATCAGTCTGGAATATATCTCTGTTTGGATGACAAAACACCACCTACAAGTTAACCTAGCCATGACCGAACGTCTTGTCTTTCCAGGTCATCCTGGCTTATAAAACCAATACTTTCTCTGCACCATCTTACCTTCACAAAGTCATGCACATATACACTCCTTTCAAATCCCTACTGTAAGCACATGAACATTGTGTTATACCTTCTTCTAAGGGTACACCATTCTGTAATATCCCTCATAAAGCTTACAATATCCCTCACTGGTGGAATGATCTCCCAAACTCTGTTTGGTCAGCTGCACCCCCACTGCATTTAAGGAACTGCTGAAAACCTGTCTCTTTCATAAACACCTGACACAAGTTTAACCAATAAAAAAAAACTAAAACTTTCTCCTCTCTCCCAAACAGGCATCACATCAGCCATTGAAGTATTGCACTTTTGGTTAAATTTCATCTATGTGCGGCTGATATTTATTGTGATTTTTGGTTTATCGCTTATTTGTTACCTTACCTTGTGAGTTGCTGTGGATAAGTTGTCTGCTATATGCCTAAATCTAAGTGTAATGTAAATTTTGATAATGTATCTTTATCCAGGAAGCCACTCCTAAAATTCTAAGATATATGATCCGTTTGATGACTCATACTTGAATATTTTCCCAGTGGAAGAATGTATTTTTATTTAACGTCTCTCAAAAGAGCTTCAGGCAATAAGATAAGTCTGTTCTTGAGTGCCTTAGTGAGAAATGACCCAAGTCATATTAAATTGCTATTCAACAATGTATTTTGCTGTCAGCAAAAATTTCTCTACTGCATCATAGGAACAGAAGTCTTTAGAAATAAAACTTTAGCACCGTAATAATGTCCCTCCTTGCCGTTTTTCTCTGCAGTATGGTATTGTATTGGATGCGGGCTCCTCCAGAACAACTATATACCTTTATGAGTGGCCTGCTGAAAAAGAAAACAACACTGGAGTTGTGACCCAGACAACAAAGTGCCAGGTTGAAGGTACAAGTGAATTAAAACACTGGGTTTCTTTGGCCAAAAACACCTCTTATCAAACAAATTCACAATTTTGACCAAATCCGCTAAAATGATTAAAAATGATTTTTTAATTATATACAAATAACTGAAAATACCCCAAAAATATATTTGAACAACCATGGCCAGAAATAATTGTATACAATTGTATACAATTGTGTACAATTTTTATACAAAAAGTTTTTTAAGAAATTTGTGATTTCACATTTATACTGAACCATTTAACCAAACAATTTATGTTAAGCATTAATAAAATATTAATGGAACCTAATGTATATGTGAATATTGTTATACTGTGTTTTCAAGGTCCTGGAATTTCAGACTTGCGTGTAGATGCGGCTCAGGACAGAAAAACATGGAAAAGTTTTGATCACTGCATGGGAGAGATAACTAAGGCCATTCCACCCAATCAGCATAGCCAGACACCTGTGTTCCTGGGAGCAACAGCTGGAATGAGGCTTCTAAAGTACGAGTAAATTTAACTCATTTTTTAAGCTGCATTCGTTTTTTAAATTTAAGCTGCATTGATGTTCTTATTACTGTTTTGATATATTAATTTTAAGTAACAGTAATGCACTGATTTACTCCTCCATTAAGAGCTCAGGATTCATACAGCGTTGAACAATATTAAAGAATAAAAAGTTGTTACTGCACAAAAACTGACCATCATGTCATTCTTTCACCATTCTTTCAGTATAGTTAGTGTGTTCAGTGAATTTTTTTTTTGAAGGCAGAAAAGTGAAGAGAGGTCCAACAATGTTTTGAAAGACATGCGGATTTACCTCAAGTCTCTTCCTTTCAACTTCCGAAATGCTTCAATTTTGTCCGGACAGGAGGAAGGTCTTTACGGCTGGATCACTGTCAACTACCTGATGGGAAACTTTCTTGAGGTCAGCTTTAATGATGTTTTTCAAAGTTTTAACCCCACAATGAGTTGTTTTTTGTCTTATTAGAGGTAAAACTAAGCTGACCTTACAGTAGGTGATAAATATTTAGGATATAAACTATAAGAGAACAATGATGGAACATTACTGAAACATTTAAAATTTTAAACTTTAGTCTGTCTTATAGAAAAATCTATGGAATGCCTGGGTACATCCACAAGGAACAAAGACCGTGGGCTCATTGGATCTGGGCGGAGCCTCCACACAGATTGCCTTTGCTATTCCTGCTGATGCTAAAGGAGATGACATCATTAGGATTTCACTCTATGGCTATGACTACAACATCTACACACACAGTTTTCTCTGCTATGGAAAAAATGAAGCAGAGAAGAGAGTTTTGGCCAAACTTTTAAAGGTAAAGAAAAATGTGAACTTTTATATGTGTATCTCTGTTCTCTCTGCTATTATATATAAGTGTTTATAGTGTAGTGCTACTATGCAAAACAGGATTCACTTTTATTGGAAATGCTTCCAAAACAAGCATATCTTGCTTCATCCTCTCAGCATTTGATAAATAATACATTTTAATGTTTTTAGACATAAATTCTTTGTGGTGTCTGTGCTTTAAAACTTGTATTTGATAGATTTGATACCCTCAGTAATTACATGGAGCCACTGATCACAAATTGGTGTAAAACCCATTACTGCTGATGTTAAAGATGCATTTAAACCCTTTGCTTATGCTTCATATTGCCCCAAACAAGCCACGCCAATGCTTTTACAGACTACACTGTCATCAGTAATTTAATGTAGATTTAATGTTTAAGTGCAGGGATGGATTAAGTTAAGATTTTTCCAGGATTTGCTGTTAGGTAAATGTATGACATATGGTTAAGTGAATGTATGTTTTATAATTACTGTCCATAATATCTCCTACATTTTATCTGACAGTGACTACATCATTGGCTATGATATATGTTCTTCTCAGGATTTCACCAACTGGTCTAATGTGAAGAACCCTTGTTATCCTGCTGGCTACAACATCACTCTGCTTGCAGAAGATATTTTTGGCACCGAGTGTACGAAGAGTGAAGTTCCTCTGAAGTATAACCCAAAGCGAGAAATCACTTTCTATGGACAGAGTAACCCAGAGAAGTGCAAAGACCTGGTCAAGAGCATCTTCGACCTGACTTCCTGCCAGGGAGCTGAAAACTGTTCATTTTCTGGAGTTTATCAACCGCCACTCAGTGGAAACTTCATGGTAGGTGTGATAAATAATGTAATTTTCTAAAGAGCTTTCCAAAGCTACAGCTCCTCTTAAACCCATGAACAAGTGGGACATCCTATCGTTGCATTCCGATGGTTCTGCACCTTCCTGTATGTATAAATTGTATTTAGACCATTTAATGATTGAGGGGGAAACTTGTTATTTTAGATTGTAAACTTCTTTCCTAACTTTTTCCTTCTTCAGTTTGTTTTGTTTTTACTGTTGTGTTTAGGCATATGCAGGGTTCTTCTGGACTGCTTTGTCATTGAATGTAAAGGGTTCCAAGAGTATGGAGACATTTAATGACAACATGAAGGCTCTTTGCTCAAGTGACTGGAAAACTGTGAGTGTCACTCATATAATGACATTTAGCAGAACAATATAACTCTGGGTAAAATGACTGAATGAATTTTATACATTTATAATAGATGTGTAAAAGTCTTGCACCTTGTACCTACCTTGTAGCTAAAGCAAAACTATGAAGGTAAAGATGTTCATGTGAAGTCCTACTGCTACTCAGCAAACTATGTGCACACGATTCTTGCGGATGGATACAAGTTCAACTCTGACAATTGGAAAACTCTTGATTTTCAGAAAGAGGTACATCATATTTCATATTCATAATTTTATCCGACCACTTGCTAATATGACACACTCCTAATATAATGTAATTTACTTCCTGTACAACTCCAAATATAATATAATTTACATCTGGTTTCGTAACTAGTTTACTGAAGAATATGTAGCTGGAAGCGTTTTTACAGTTCTTTATCAATGTAATTATTATTATAAGGTTGACATGAAATGTTGCTTCTGAAATGCTTTTTTCTTTCTTCCACAAGTTCTGCCTTTACATAATGCTGCAAACCCCTAGAGGCTTGCAGAGAGAAATGCCAACATTGTTTTTAAATATTTCCTATAATATTAGATTGTACCTCAAGCAGTGGTGGAAATGGGTGAGATTCATTGGAGGGACCCTAGTATGCATGACATTTGCATAGTAATGGCTTTTATACATGGATTATTGGGAAAAGTTGGAAATCTAGTAAATGCACCCGCTCCCTGGACACAGTCTCCAATGTCCCTACCATCCAAGCCCTTTCTCCATATACAACTCATGGTCATAGGTTCAGTTGATAGAAAATATTTGGGAATCAATGTTGTAAAGAATCAGACTGATGAATCCATGACTGTTTATGTTTCACAGGTAAATAAGACCAGTATAGCCTGGTCCCTGGGCTACATGCTGGCCCTTTCCAACATGATTCCAGCAGAAGGGAAAATCATTAAGTTGCCTATAAACAATGTTCTCTTCACTGGACTGCTACTCATGTTCTCTGCTCTAACTATACTCAGCTTCACATACCTGGTCATTGCGCTGGCTCGCTACTGTTACTGAAGTTTGTGTATTGACTAAGATCTCGTCTGTTTGACTAGTATCCTGCTAAGGCGGGTTTTAAAGGTCAGGAGAGGTCCTGATTTGCCACTGCAGATGTACCTGCAAGAGAAGAATTTTTAATTTGGAAATCAGAAGGTTCTGTTTTGAATTTACAGCAGTGTTGAGGTTTAAAACACATGATTGTTACTCAATGTATTGGTGATTTAAAGAGATAAAGATTGCTGAGTGTTTTTACCCATAATAAATGTAATAAAAAATGGAGTGCGCAGGTAAAATATCTAGCCAGGCCTGTGCTGTGGATTTAAATGAAAACTACAGAGTTAAAGGTTCTTATATAAAAGTATCTATTATGGTCATTGTATTGTTTTAAGTGTGTATTGTATCTAATGTTTGTCTGACTTCACTGCATCATGCCTTATGTAACTTACACATGTATTTCTGCATGTGCTCTTTAGCACATTTTGTCTTAAGATAAAATATGCCACTGTACTCTAAATAAATGTTGTAGTTGTTAATTGACAATCTTGTATGTAGCCAGATACTTATTTACCGCCAGCACACAGTTTATAATATACAAAAGACAAATAACAAATATTATTAAATGACGTTTATGTGTATAGCTGACACATTTTCTTCCAGTGAACATTTTATATTATTTTTCATTAGTTCATTTGTATTAAATAATCTTCTGTAAACTGAACATTTTATATTATTTTTCATTAGTTCATTTGTATTAAATAATCTTCTGTAAACTGTAAGGCAGAATGTATGTTGACCATTTAATTAAAACCAAGTGCAATTCCATTCAGATGGTAGCATCTGTATGGTCAGAAGTATTAAAGATATGTGTGCTTTACTAAAAGAAAAAGAAGAGAAAAAATAAAAAGAAAACAATCATTGCTTAGCATGACTGTGCTAAAAAACAGCTGTAGTTAAAATACCAAAACCTTTTAATTAGAATGGGTCTCCACATGTTTTTGACCTTTCAAAGTGTGTGATCATCTTTGTTAAAATGCTGGTAAAAGTATATTAATGAAAATTCTGATATCGGTTACATTAGTTTTAAATGATGATAAACCTGGAACATAAAATGACCTTGAAAAGTGGCAATCTGTAAAAACTCTGTAAATGACTATTGCACCAGAAGAGGGCAGGATAGCCCTAACATATGTTGTCAAGATGTATAAATGATTGCCAGACCGTCTCTTTTACGAAAGGCAATATTTAAAATATTGTTTGAATTGTAATAAATAATGTAATTATGCAAATAATGTAAATTTACAATGTAAATGTAAGTTCCATAGTTGCATAAAAAGGAAATTTGTATTAACATCTTTGTTTCGGCAATTTCGGCAAGTTATATGAAAACTATTATATAACTACTATTCTATAGGCTACTCTTGTAAAACGTTAATACGTTAATATGAAAGTATTTTCTCATTTACCCTTTGATGGCAGAACAGCGACAAAGGGTTGTGAACATAGTCATTCGGAACGCGTATGTTTTATTGTCAACAGAATCCTTTCTCAGAACTTTTTTTAGATGAATTCGATGTTTTTTTACATGACACAACGTTTAACACGTCTTGTGTAAATCCTTAACCTGCTACTTTAAAATGCATATGCCATTGTGCATTGGGCGGCATATTGCAAACTCCACAAGCTCGACTCTGGACAATAAATCACCTCAGTATGTTTTCTTTTTTTCAAGTCTCTTCTCATGTTACACCGCGCATTCCTCTCCAAACCTCTGCTCCGCTTTCTCAAGTCCACCATCCTCCTGCAACGTGTTGCTGGAGATCAGACCGTTGATCTGAGACATTAGGGACTTTGCAAAGCTAACTGAAACATTAATGTGAGAAATCTAAGTTACTGAACAATATGACTGCAGAGATCACTGGTTGCGTTAAGATGTGATACACACGTAGGAATAATAGTGTGTTTGGATGTGGAGCACAGGAATGAAGATGATGTGGCGCTGTGAGCCAGCAGCCAAAACGTATTTAGTCTACTAACGGTGCTTGTGATGGTAAGTGTATTGAGAACGTTTTATTTTTTTTTACTTATTCAGTTTTAATTGCTTTTGCCCATTAACTGCTTTCCCTGAGTTTGCAATATATGCAATATATATTAAAAAGGCAATGCATGGATCAAACATTGAATTTAAGCAGAATAGTCAGCTTTCTATGAGATGTTTGAAATTTCAATACACAAAAAACTTTTTGATTGAAAACTTTTTGAATGGGAACTCCAGTGTCTACTCAACAACAGTGGCTAATATTACTCAGCACAGAGAACTATATAGCATTCAGTTCAGCTCCAGCACTCGCCAGTTGGAAGGGACTCCATTTAAACCCCTGACTCAGCAGAACCAAAGTTCACTCCATTCACTGCATTTAAATAATTATGTCTAGATAAGGAGATGAAAGACCTTAAGTGAGCTCTTAATTACTGCGTTTCATTGAACCACTGAAAGAAATGTGATCTTTTTGTGAGGTAAAATAGTTTACTACAATCTACAGAATACCACCCATGCCTTTTATGTGTCTATTTTAAGTTTTAGGCATGTATCTATTTTATTTTTATGTTCTTAACAGAATAACACCATTGACCATTGGGCATATACCTTTGAATACAGGACAAAATATTGCATACCTCTTAGCAGTTGCTTCCAGATGTTTATTTACATGGTGTTTAATGTGGAGTCCATGTGAATGTATTTTAAGAGATTGCCTCTTTTGAAAGTAAAACCAACCTTCATGCCACATTTTGTTGTTTTCTGTATCAATCTATATAAAGCTTTCCTATAAATGTTTCATTGGCATTAAGTTGGCATTTAATTGCAGGATTTAGGATTGTTGACACCATGGTGCTAAAACAAATGCTGTATAAATGTTTCATCCTAGAATGAAACATTTATTCTAGTTTCATTTTCTGTTGTAATCTTAACAGAGTGCTTCAATAATTCTGTCAGGTTCTGTTTCTGTATATCTTTGTTGCTCTGTATGTTTCTTTCTGAGGCAGTTGGCATGGCTTTTCCAGGACATTAGAAAATCAAAACAATGTGTATGTTTTAGTCATGTCTGGAGGTATTTGGTGATCCTGGATAAGTGTGCAGATTGTGTAAAACAAGGGTTTTCCACAGATTTGTGGATCATGATACAGTACATATATCCTACATAACCGATGGGAATATTATGATGTAAAGTATTATTAAATAGTACAGATGTTTTGTTCTAGAAGGTTTTGCAGGTGAGGTCAAAAATTATGAAATTTCTGACATTTTTGAAACTGTAACAGCTGCTAAATGTGATTCATTGTTGAACATTTTGAATTTACTTGTAAGAAGGGAACTGTGTTTGAAAATACTTCACACTGCCAACTGCTCTAGAGAACCAGTTTGCCAGTTACTGCTTGGCTGACTCGTTCACTCCTATGAGAGCATTATTTCCTACTGAAAACATTAAGTATTGTCCCAGATTCATATGCAAGCCTTAATAATTCCAGACTTTATTTTTTGTAACATCTGTATCTGTTTGAGAATTCCTTTGGCATAGTAGTAGTATAATAACAAATTTTTGATATTTTGATCTGATTTGAGATTTGATCTGTGTTAGAAAGTCATACCTTTGAAACAGCCTATTTGGTCCTAAATTCGTACAACTTGGATTCACACTTTTGCATGAACTCAACAGCTTTTAACATCAGGGGACCAGAATGGTTTAATTTAAACCAGAACTGTACTGTGTTATTACAAAGTAAGGCACAAGAGGGCATGCTATACTGTGAATATAATCACAGTTGTTGTTAGTAACCCCTTTAGCTGTAAATACATAAGCGCCTGTATAAACACCTCTTATACATTATAACTGAAAGGCAGACTTTTACCCCCTCACATTGTATCATTGGTAAAGCAAGCATCAAGCTTGTGCGCTCTCGTAAAGTAGGGTTATGTTGTGTGTACTTTTATGACATTGTCTGTGTATGGGGTGGGGGTTACTTAACAATATATTGGGGACAGATGTGTACCCAATAGTCAGTGAAACCTGACAAATCTGAATAAAACCTCTTTTTTTTAGCATCCTTGTGTGTGTGTGTGTGTGTGTGTGTGTGTGTGTGTGTGTGTGTGTGTGTGTGTGTGTGTGCGCGTGAGTACGTCTGAATATAAATGACTGCAGCAGATTGTCAGTGTCAGTGACACATTCATCCTACACACATACACGGGTGTCATAAGCATCTGCAGCATAACAAAGACACACCACAATAATACTCTGAGGTAAGACAGACATAGCAGCATACAGCTCTCTCTCTCTCTCTCCAAATCATTTGCCTTCTGCTTGCAATGATTAATATTGCTGATCCTTCTATATGGATGGAGGCTATTGCTGACCTTTGCACACATAAAACTAAGTTTTCTTAGTCAGACATGTTGTGGATGATCAGGTTTTGCTGGCATAACAATTTTAGTTTGGGATACAATGTTTGCTGGTGTAGACATTGCAATATAGGATGATTTTTTAGAATGCAAAATTACAGAATGCATTTTTGGAATGCATTGGGTTTTATGATGCATTATTGAATAAGGCATTAAACTACAAGAAGCCATAGTTTCTATAGAAGCAGGACAAAAAACAGAGCAGAATAAAGATTAACTAGTGAAGTTACTAATAAAAAATAATTCTGTGCATCATCAATGTAGTTCTTCAGTAATAGCAACACACAGACACAATGGTGCAGTAATATCCCCTCAATCAATCATAATCAAGCGCCAGAATCAGTTTATAAACTGCCTTTAGTCTGATGTAACGACATTGTGCATTTTCCAGTAGGTTATGCATTGCTTATAAGCATATCATAAAAATATATTATATTATATATAATATTATAAATATTGTAATTTTCAATTGACTGGCCTTATTTTAACTTGTGTTGGTCGTCGCTTCAATCGAAACATTTTTTTAATACAAATAACTTTTCACACAATTCATTACAAAATAGTTGTTAGGACACTTTTTAAAAAAAACATGGCATGGAATGACTGGCTAAGAAAGAGGGTGCAGCTGCTGGACCACAGAACTCCATCTTGTTCGATTACATTGAAGAACTGAGTGAGTCTTTGTTCTTTCTTATGAGAAGAAAATCATTCTGATTCCTGCTGCACCCTTCATAAACAAACTTACAGCTGCTAGTAAAGTATGTTTTCTTTGTCTTTCTCCTGAGAAACATGCTGTCAAGTAGTTTAACATTTTTATGTACACTCTCAATTTTAAGGTGGAATAAATGTTACAGAAACTTACATGAAGTCATCCAGCCATTCTTTCCGTCTGGATGTGAGTTAGCTGTCAGGGAATTTCCCCATGTGTATTCACTGAACTGATGCCCATTCCAGACTGATAAGAATATGACACCACTGACTACATTCTGGCTATAAATCAAGTTGGACTTTATTGGCAGCATTTGTTTGTAGAATCAAAAAACAACAATGCTGTTAAAATAGTATTTTTTAATCAGGTATTATGGAAGCAGAAATGTCACTTTGGGTATAAGCGTCTGTTGAATGAATAAATATAAGTGTGGAAATATATAGCTTCTACTCAGCACTTAATTTATTATATAGTTGGAGTTGTTTTGTTCTTTCAGATGCTGTTATTGGTGGCTGAACATATACCTACAGGCTGTATTTCTGTGGTGTTTCTCTCCTTGTAAACCTGTTCTTTGCAGTCTTTGTCCATTTAGTAGAAAGTTGTTCTGTTTACCGCTTGTCATAACAAATTGAATTTCACAGATTATTAAAAATAACAGTGATAACAAGTGTGATGACAAGATTATAACAAATGTTATAGTTGCCGTGCCTCATTACGCAATTTAATACATAGACTATAGTAGCTATATCAGACAGATCTGATACAGGTCACTCAGATTTAATAATAAATAATAAAATTCGCACAATATAGCATGTTTTGACTGGGGACAAGTTTTGTTACACTTAGTAATGTGTTTATTAATTTCATAATATGTAACACACTTTATTTAGTGCATTATTTTTCCCACAATATGTGGGGAATCAGTGACTGATTTATTTCATTAGAGCATAGCCTCAAAACTTTTCTACTTGCGTGAGCAATTCCTTCTTATGTTCTCCGTCTGTCTCCATGAGTTTGTTGTGCTTGGAGTGTTGCCTTTTGTAACAGTGTGTCTGTGCCAGACTTATTTGTGTTGTTTGTACTTGTCCGCTAAGCACATCATGATGTCAATCTTTTTTTTGTTTTTAGAAAAAACACTCAGTGTAAGGCAGAACATTTGCAAGAATCATCTAAACCTTTCAAAGTGAAAAAGAGCCCATTGTATTATTTACATTATACATACATTATACCGGAAAACTGGTTCCTTAAAGCATCTGTATGTATGTACCTTTGCATTCACTTACCAATGGGAAACAGATACATCTGATACTTCATAAGGTCTGAGATTTGTGGATTCAGCAGTATTTGGTTTGGCAGATGCTCTGTATCTCTGTATGGGTTAGAGACTGACTTGCGCTATGTGATTTTCTATTGGATTGTTTAGATAATGTGAATTGCTGAGGGGTTTGGGATCAAACTCAATGCTATTACACTGCCCTGGATTTAAAGATTTGTTCTGTAAAACTAAACTGTTTGCTTTTTTAAAATCAATGTCAAATGTGTTTATGAATGTGTGCAAGCGCATATCTGAAGAGGGACAGAAATAAAGCCTGCAGTCTTTAATTCAAAAAGGAATAATCTTTGTTTTGAGATATACAGTATATACAAATAGTACAGTAATTGTATAGTATCAGAGCTTAGCTTCTCTCTAATTAGACCTACATATTTGACCTGTTTTGCAGTAATACTGCAAACTGTTGAACACTTAAACCTTTCAAAAGGTAGAAAATATCAGGTTCTCTCACAAGAAAGTGCATTAATGCCAGACAAAATATACTTGCCTTTAGAGAAACAGTCACCAGCAGGTCCTGACCTGTTCTGGTCATGTTTTATCTCTGAATCTTCACTTTGGAGAATCTCAGCTTAGAGAAATTACATGCAAGCTATTCTGTAACCTGAAGCATAATAGAAGCCATTCAGAGGTGCCGCTAAGTCATAAAAATGTCGGCCAGGAGGGAGACGTCTTACAGCATTGACAAATTTCCTTGCCATTCATTCCTTGCCATTAGATATTGCTAAATTAATTTTGTATTGGCCTGCTAACGTCTGTAAACATGCTTGTGGCCATAATCACATAAAATGTTTATTAGGGACTATAGTATCTCATATACAAATATACTATACAGAGTATAGTATTACTGTGACTATGTCACAGTAAACACACATACAACTTTTTAGTTGAGATGTTGTAATTTATTTCTTTTTTAAGATGTACTTTTACAGTTGAGCAAAGTGTTTCAAGAGGATTGGTTCCTCTCCTAAATTATAGCCATAAATTACAGACTTTACCCATTTTAGCACAGGTCAAGACCAGGGCAGGAAAATTAAAGAAAGAAACTTAAAAACAAGCTAAATTTAGCCACATCCTTCAGACTGTGTTTACTTAGTACTAGATCCAAGAACTTTACAGAAAATCAAAACATGTCTGTTTTACACTTCACCTCATCAAAAGAAATTTTTTTCATAAAGAAAATTAAGGCTTTTCTTTTTTATAGTTTATTTGTCTACCATATGCATATATATACTTTTGCATTATGATATTACTATGGCAATTAAGCAAATTTTTTTACTCCCTTTCCACTTTTAATTACAATAAAATATCCAAAAGTTATGCTATTTTTAATCACCTTCCCATATTCCCATTAGATTCTCATTAGTGTTGTGTATATTTTTTCAGGCCTTTAAATTTGAATCTACATTAATAATTAATCATTATTACTAACTATTATGGCATCACAACAAATCTTACTAATTAATGTAATTTATTATTTAAATATTTTTTTTCACATTATTGTTATTCTTCTTTTAACACCATTTTTATTTAGTGAGGACCAGTAAAATGTTTTCACAATTTGGTTGCAATTTATTTTAGTTAGTGAGTTTTAGTTAGTGAGTTTGTTAGTGAGAACATATAAGTAAGTATAGAAGTATAAACCTGTACATAGACACACACACATGTTGGGTTTTCAAGCTTTATGGTTAGGGTTAGACTAAGACATTCCACAGATGTAATAGTTTTTATATGTACAAACTGTGTATGTAGTCATATGTAAAGATTCTTTAATCAGCCTGAGGAAAAAGGAAAATTGATTTAAAATTCTCTGTATAGCTAACAGCTATGAAAGATCTCATCTACATTCCACTCAGACACTGTATAACATAGAGTCATAATGGATTGAATCTTTACCCTCCAGGCCTATCATAAATTTTTACCATATGGAAAACAGTGAAATGAAACTGAAGCATGTGTGTGTTTAACATCCAAACCTCTGAGTGGAATTCCCTTAAAACAACATTCCCTCATTTTGATTTCCCAGTCATTTAGACATCCACACTGCTATTTTCTGCCATATAGTTAACCGATATTTTGTTCTCCTCCTGATTTATGGCTCTCTTACTTGTATCTGGCAGGCTCTAAGACTGTGGGTGAAGTTCAGGCTGAAACGTCGGTCTGTGGTGGCCTTCCTGTCTCTCTTCACTTTGTCAGTGGTGATGATATACACCCTTCCTTCCTTCCCATCTGAGCAGAGCAATGTCTGCCTACGGGGCCCCTGCAATAACAAACCCGGCAGGCTGGTGGAGAGGCGTTCATTTAGAAATCATCTTCCATTACAAAGCAGAACCAGGAATAACCCAAAGATGAAGGATTCCACCAAGCGTCTCCTGATGATCAACCATCATCAACTATCATTCTCTTCTGGGAAAACAGCAGAAGAGAAAGATTATCCACCAACCAAAACACCTTTAAAAAATAAAGCAGGCCAGAGAGAAAGATTTTTGCAGCACATGAACAAACACTTGTTTGCAGCTAGTGGCAACAAAGGGCAAGCCGCTAAAGTGGGCGATAGCAGCAACTCACTCATCCACCTTCTCCTCTCCAGGCGTGACCCAGCATTGCCTCAGTCTGCCAGTATGCAAAGCCTCCACCCAAACAACATGACATGCAGTCACAAATGCGCTCCAGATGGGGCCAAAGCAAATAGGCTTGTGGGGCAGTTAACTCACATACAGCAGGTGGTAAAAATAAAACAGGTGCCTGCAGAGGAAAGAACATATAAAAGACAATCAGAGCCCTTCAAGACAAAAGGGCCCCATTCTGGAGCTGGAAATAAGGGTAGGATTGCAGTAGATGTTGGCATGGGAAAGTCTGCTACTGACTGGTGTAAGACTGCATCTAATGAGGCTTTCACTGAAGACTGGAATCAGACCAAAGCTGAGTCTCTGCCCTGGTTTAGTCAAGATGATGTGAAAAAGATGGGGCTTCTCTCCAGAGGCACTGTGATGAGTAAAGACAGGCTCTCGGGCCATGGACAAGTGCTTCAGGTTGGATTAAATGACACAAATGGCATGCCTGCTCCTGCAGGAACCAATCATATCAAACGCTGCCAGACAGGAAGCTGTGCACTTATCAAACGTCCTGGTGACTGGTTTGAGGTGTTTGCTTTTCACCTGGACAGAGTTCTGGGACTAAATAAAAGTCTGCCTGCTGTGTTGAGGACATTCCAGAGTGATATTCTACCATACAGGTACACCAATGGGTCCCCCAGACCTGTGGTGTGGTGGGATCCTGACATCCAGCACCTGTCCGATGCTGACAATGACCAGAACTCTTTCTCACTCACCTGGCCACAGTATCAGACAGTACTGCAGAGCAGATGTGGTTCTCAGGTGCCTTTGAACTTTACAAACTGTGTGGGAGTGCATCACTCAGAGTGGGGACGACTGGCATTGTTTGACTTTCTACTGCAGGTAAGCAACACGAAAACAGATTCAGATAATATTCTGATGTGGTTTTCAAAAGCACCTTTTTAACTCACAAAATTTCATGCTGTTAAGTACAAAAAGGCTTACCTGACATGATATTTAAAGAATTTCATGTTTTTCATTTACAGCTTTAGTATTTTTTTCTTTGCAAAAAACTTTTTAAAAAATATTAGAAGTGTGATTTCAGTGCCACTTTTGGCTTCCAATAAAATGTAAAATAGTGTTTTTTAAAAAGGTGTCTAAACATTCAGTCCCATTCCACAATCACACGTTGTTACCTTTCAGTAAATGTGCATAACAACATCGCTTTAGTTATTTTCTTTCTGCACACTATAGGTCTCACAACTGCTTTTAATTAAAAGTTTCAATCACAGTAAGTTCATGACCCTAGCTGTCTTAAAGAAAACATATTTAATAATGGAAAATATGGTAATTAGGATTCAATTCCTATTGTTGGGCACATTAATTTCCATGTGAGGCACAGGCAGGTTCAAAATACAGTTGGACTGTGTCTAACTACATGCTACATTACATTAAGCACACATTTTTAAGCATTCAAGGTATACATTTGATTGATATGTGTGTTCTCTGAATTTTGAACCATGACCCTTGCACTGCTAACACATGGACACAACTGCAATGAAAAAAAAAATAATTATAGGTTTTTAAAGGTGTTTTTTGCAATCAGCATGTTATCAATACATATTTAAAGTTTATTAAAATAAATAAGGGATTTTTAATGATATTTCTTGAAACCAACAATAACCTTGTATATTTTTGTTAATAATACAAAACTTTCTCAGAATGATGTGATGTTGTCAAAGCTTCCCTACAGAGACTTACAGCACATACTATGTTGTGAATGATTACATCTGTTATCAGTTGATAATGTTGAAGAGCATGGGAGTGTTATTGATCTGTGCTTATACTTTCTCTTTAGCAAATTTATAAGTAAAGGTGACTATTACACTTCCTCTCATCTTCTTCACTTTCTGCTCCCCATAGTTATATTCTGTTTTGTCTCTCCCCCCAAGTATTGTTGCCATGGCGATGCTTAATTAGAATTGTGAACATAGGTAATGTCTTTCCAATTGTTTTACCAAGCAAACTTGTATATGTCAAGCAAATGCACTAAGATGATAGCCATAAGCAGATTATTGCAGTATTTGTGTTTCTTTAAATAGGCTCAAGACAGCTGGCATGTTTATTGTTTCAGACTTTATGGTTATGTAATTTTGAACTTATTTGGATTATCCACAGTAACTGAACATGAATTTATGTCCACCATCTCCAAACAAAAGCAATTCTGTGTGCTAACAAATTTTTAAAATTTCCTTCTACAAATATTAAAATGTCATGTCCTCCATTTGTTGAGTCCATTTTCAATTTGGTACACTCTTATATGCCTTTGTAAAGGGCATGAATAAGAATAAGTTTACTAAATTAAGTTACTGTAAAAGCTATTTACTGAATAGTAAAATCAAGCATGCAGTATTTTTTCAACATTGTGCTTGGATTATGCTGATTACACAAAATGTTATTTTTGCATTCCACTGCATGTTTTTTGATGTTTTAACAGTAAATGAAGAATTTCAACTAATTTAAAGTAGAACATTTTACCTTGTGTAAATGATTGCAACTGTTTGTATTTTTTTTGTGTCATAAATTGTACAAAATGTGAGATTATATGAAAAAAGCAATAATGAAAATCTACCCTTAACCTCACCACTAAACAACATCACTGAGGTGAAAGCAGATCATACAAATTATATGAATTAATAACAATTCACCAAACATGAGTACTTACCAATTGCTATGAAATTGTGTTTGAGAATTGCCCTATACTGGCATATTTTTCTCTTGTTTCTTCCTCCTGTTGTTACCATTGTGCTCTTTTCTCTTTTTTGCAATAACATCAGAACATTTGTGTCTGTTGTGTGTACTATAGTGTGTCTACTGCTTTAAGAACCTTAAAGCTTCACAAAAAAATAACTAAAACACACACAGACCCTTGATCTTCATTTAAATTCAGGTCTTACCAAGCATGGAAAAAATCTGGCGGACTAGGTTTGTGCACTCATGCATGTGTGTGCAAATGCAATTGCATCTGTTCATGAATGTTCTGTATGCGTTTTTTTTTTTTTTAAAGTGGGTGTATGCATGACTGATGAATATTTCATTAGAGCTTAGAAAAACAGTCAATAGCTGTAACATGGCCAAAAGCTAATAGCTTTGTATTGATTTGCTGAAATTGCTGACTGGGACCCTTAAACACTTGTTCCTATCTATTCATTTAGCACCTCTGATGGCACTGATGTAAAACCTCACACTCATGAGCGCAGAAAAGTGTGAAGGACATGCTCACTGTCATCGTGAATCACACGACCTTCTGTGTGGAGCTCTGACCCTAGATGACTTCAGTGGTTTAGTTACATACAGTGTGAGCTCATACAATGGAATTTTAGTGGTAAACAAAGGGATTGTTCACCCCAAACCATAATTTACACCCCCTTATCATTCTAAAACATTTAGTCTTTATTCTGTCCAAATTTAAAGGTTTTAAAGAACAAGGAGTGGATTATATATACTTATTCTATAGCATACTGATTAAATTAGCTGATTGAAATTAGTGTAGACTCATCTCAGGTAACTTTGTGCATGTTAGGCCAATTGTTTCATTTGCTGATTAAAATTAGTGTAGAACTCATCTCAGGTAACTGTGTGCATGTTAGGCCAATTGTTTTCATTTACACAAACACTGCAGGAAAAGTAATACTTATGCAAACCAACCATATTCCCTGAATAATGCTGAATAATCTGTTAGCATTCTCATTAATCTTAAATTGCTTGGCTGATGCATGACCCCTTGGGTGTATGTAGCTTGCATCCAGCCATCTCTGCTCACAGCCACTCAGTTCTAGACACAGAACCTTCAGTAATGCTGTACATGGCATGTGACGAATCATATTGCAGCTCCATTCCTGGATAGCACTGATGGAACAACATATTTGTGCACAGTCCCTAAGACTTTCATTAGCAGCTAGCCTGCTGGTACATAAGCTGTGACATCAAAGACAGCAGACATAAAAATACGGATAATGATATAAGAAGTTAAGAATAAAATTATTTAACATATGCAATGGGTGGGAGGGGGGGGGGGCAGTTGTGGCCTACTGTTTCACCATTTGAGCTTGTAATTACCATGTTGCTGGATCGATTCCAGCACCGGCAGGCAGCAACTAAAGTGCTTTTGAGCAAGGCACCTAACCCCCAATTGCAGAGGTCACATTTTTGTTATGGGTAACCATAACTGACAAAAACGTGTCACTTACATTTTTTTCCCTTTCATAAATAAAAATATATAAACAAAATATCAAAGTTTCATTCATAAATTTAAGAGTGCTTCAAAATCGAGGTTTGGTAAAAACATAGAATGCTATACTGTATGCTGCCATTTCACCATAATACATGCCTTTTTGAATGACCATTAATATCATAATTTTGGTTCTACAATGTTGCAGTTGTGACTACCAGCAGGGGCTAACCAAACCTTCACCACTATATTCAACTCAACTCCACCCATGGCAAATACAATTGTTTTGGTTAACAAAAGTCTCCTAGTTTGGAGTGCAAAATTCAGGGAATGTGACGTGAAATCTCTTCAATAGAAATGCTCTGTGGCATTCACTATGGTTCACTGCCAGCGTGGGGAAGATCATTACATAAGCAAACCCTGAGGTTATCTCAGTTCTGGCAGTGTGAGGGGAGCCTGCAGATCTGCGTCTGATGTGAGGGAAGAACATGATGTGTGTTGATTTACAGCTTGGCTGCTGATATTGCTGACAGATGCTGCCACTGATTGTTAAAATATTATTCTTAATAACTATCAGCATGCAAACAACTGACTGGCTTGTCATCTGAGGTTTCCCAAAGCCATGTCTATATAAAGCAAGGTCTTCCTGTTTCCAAGTCAGGATGTTCCTGAATCAGCATCATTGTTTCAATAAATGCGATCCAGTTTGAGGGATAAGTTTAGGTTTATAACCTATAACATTCTTAATTTGGCAAAATCAGGTTGAGCTATTATGTAATCACAGGTCACTTTGCATACTCTTAGCTGCCATTCACACTTAGCATTCAAACTTGGTACTTCTGAATGCACCATTCAAGATTTGAGTGGCATATAGCTTGTTGACTAAGGCTGGTTAAGAAGCTTGGTGGGACACCAGTATCCAATGCACAGCATTTGTTAATGACCAACAATGCTGGGCTTTTCAACAGGTCAATGGTCTGGGCTTTTATAATCACTTCTTTAATCTTCTTCAATCGAAGGCTATTGCCTGGCTGTTTCAATCACAACACCAAATATCATCTGTGGAAAAACAGAGCTGTTCTGAAATCAGAGTCAGTTCACCCTACAGTGTGAAACATAGCAGTGATATGTCAGGCTGGCCTTGAAAAGCAGAGGAAGACATGAGTTGGTACCCAGAGTAGCACAGGATCACGTGTCAGCCGTTCTTACCACACGCAGCAACTCAACTGTAAAAATGTTTGTGGAGGTAAACCACAGTATTACCACTTGAAACCTCTCTCCTCAGGAAGGTTAATGGCTTGAATCGTTAAATAACAAAGTTAGTTTTCAGTGCTGTTGGCTGTAAATGTTTAATTGTGAACTGGGCTGACAAGCAATGCATTTATATATTGATGTATATGAATTCTCTGCTTTTCGTGTAATTATAAGAGTAATTATAGAGCCATATGTTTGATTCATCTTTAGGTGAATGACAGGCTGGACAGGTACTGTTGTGGGTTCAGACCAGATCCATCAGAACTGTGTGTAGAAAACTTTCTGCACGTCAAATGTGGAAACCCAGAGGACCTGAATCTGGTGCACATTCTGGTAAATACTGCTGATATTTGTCATTATGTAATTCAATAATGCTGATTAAAGCAGCTCTGATGTCAACTCTATAATACAGTATATAATACAGTAACTTTAGAACTGCATGAACATGTATGTTGTAATTTAAGAACTTTTTTTATTAAAAGTGTCTACTAGAGTTTTAACTAGAAATAAACATCACTGATCCTTTCCAAAATATCTTTGTAAATAAGTGAATTTTGCTTCGCCAAACTCATATTTATTAAGATAAAAAAAAATTAAAGATACAAAAATTCCAGATGATTCTCCTAGGAACCTTAATCTTTGAAACATAGCTGAGGCATTTTTCAAACCAAAGACAGTAAACCTACATAAATAATGACATCATGGATTTAGTGAATTGAACCTTGGCTTGTTTCCATTCTATATTGACTGACTTTACAACAAGGCCACACAGCTACCAAGTATTAGTTTACTTCCAGGAGAACATAGCACAGCTTTACTTTTATACTGTGGGTTACTTTTCACCATCCAAAGCAATATTTTCCCAACAGCCTTTGAGATCAACCTGAGGTTTGAGGTCAAAATCAAACAGTTAGAGTTAGAAATTATGTGATGCAGCAAAAATCTCAGTCAGTTTCCATGGCAGTCCTTGATTGGTCCTGCAGTCAGCTGATAGTTTTTGGAGAGCTGGAGAAATAGGGTCCAGTGTGGCTTTGGGTTAGGTTTTTAAAATCATTCTGCTAAAGTTATCTGTTTTAATATAGCTTGCTCACAAGAACATTTCACAGCGCAGAAAACTCTCTCCCTTTCTTACAGCGGAGCCCTTGGCAACCAGTGTAATAATACAAGTCTTTCTGTGCTAATATAAGCATTCATTATTAAGCAAAATGTTTCAGTCATGACTTTCCTAACATGGTTGTTGACATTATGAATGATATGATTGATAACAGTCTATAGGTTTACAATATTTATACTTAAGTATGAGTATCTTTATAAAGATCTGCATTGTATGAAATGATCGAACTTAGACATTCATTTTTTAGAAATACAGAAAATAAAGAAAAAGAAAATTAAATAATAATAATAGTAAATAATAGTTAATAATTTATAAAAAAAATGTTAACTTGAGGGAATTGACTTATACAGTAAATGAAATGTTTAAAATCAGTTAAAATCAGTTTTGGTGAAAAGGTGTCATTTGGTTTGGGTTAAGTGACAAAATACTTTTGGGATCACTGCATTAGCAAGTAAATGTGAGTAATGGACTTGCACAATATGAGTAAATTGAGTAAATGTTATCTTAGGTTCGTGAGACAGAACCATCCAAACTGGTCTTCATTGATAATGCAGGCAGACCTCATCAAGCACAAGACAATCTGAACTTCAGACTGGTTGAAGGTATTGATGAGTAAGTATTAAACATTTGAAACACCAACCAGAGTTGTATTACGTTGGCTTATGTACCTATGATCTGGACTGAAAACTAAAATCTTGTGTGTTTGAAGCTCACAAGACTTGATTCAGAACACCAAAATACACTTACACAATACACAACACAACCTCAGGTCAGAGGGACTGCCTATGTTAAAAAAATTATACCCCTTGGATAAATGAACAACTGAACAAAAAATAAATAAATCTTAAAGCAAGAGGTTCTGTAACAATGCTTATGATGCTAATCCCGTCCCTGGCCTCTTCTGATTGGTCGACTGTTTTGAAGCCGATATTAATGAGCTGCCATGTGTGTTAAAAATATTACTTTTTAAATTTGGCCCATTTATGTTTAAACAGAGTGTTTATGACCTAGACACTAAAAAAGAAGCCAGCCATGGTCATATTACTCAAGGATGTTTGTCTGCCTTATGTCTACATAGTACAACAAAAGCATACTTTGTGAGAACTGGCCCCAAATGTTTTTTTTTCCTCTCTGACTGATCAGCAAACAGAATTAAAGGCATCTAGCTTTAACATGTGATTTGAAAGATAATGTGACCCATTTGCGTTTTTTGCTTGACAGGTTTCCAGAACGGGCTATTTCAGTGCTGCGGTCTGGATGTCTGGAGAAGATGCTCCTGCGATCCCTGTCCTTGGATCAGGAATTCTGGGTGAGCAGAGGAGGGCTGTTTGGACTCAAATCTCTCATCCACCATGTGGAGCAAAGGGCACAGGCCCTGCTGCATCACATACAAGAGAAGAATCTGAAAATTATCAGAGACCTTTGACTTCTACATGATTCCACACAATCCCTTATATTGTAAATAACCAATACCTCAACACATAACAGACTGTAAGCTTATGGAAATTCATTGCTTTAATTGACATTAATTATCCAAACCTGTGTTATTTTGTCTTAAAAGTTGTTTGAAAAAGTTGAAAAATAATGCAAATTGCACAAGACAGCAAAAAGCAGAGGCAGTGAGTTTGCATTCTTGAGTCAATTTCACTAATCAGGATTGACAATCCTTGAACTATGATTAACTTAGCTTGAGATGCTCTCAACACCTGAGAAAAATTCCAGATGGTCATTTGCACAACAGGAGTCATGCAGGGGCCATTACTGTGAAGAGACTTCAGACTTGCTAACCAGATATAATGTGATAAGAGTCATATGATGTCAAGCAATTTGGCTGCCCATATTGACATATAACGTGAAAGTGTGGTACCATGTCACAACCAATCAGAAAGTATTTGATGTCTAATTGTATAGATGAGGAGAGGGATTTTGGATCAGTGAATTTGACAGTGGGCGGAGCTGCTCAGGACAACAAAGCAGAAATAGGCTGTTATAATAAATCTCAGATTTAAATAAAATAGGTTTTTGTTAGGGTGCACTTTACATTTGGGGCTGTACTGCTGTAAGGGTTCTGCAGTCCATTGAAGAATAGAACTCAAAACAACTTGTCAAACATAATTAAGTAATTGTGGAGTTTTTCTTGAACAGTGTCCTCAAGACTCAAGAATTGTGAGGTACAATTTTTAATGAAGGCTGTTATAGGCTAACCAGGCCAAGGACTATGAAACTGTGGTGTGTAGTGGCACTAAGCCTTCTCAGAGGAGCCCCAGCTGGGATGGGGCTGGAGCACAGAGCCCAAAAGCACAGTTACACACACAACATCTAAAAATTCTGAATCTGTGCTGTTATATGTTGTTCTAATATCATATTGTACATATCTGTAGGCTTTGCTGGATTGTGGATATAGTTTGTATTGTAAACTAAGTTTTAATTTCAGGGCTGTAATTGATGCATGAATGGAATGTTGGGTACATTCATCTGTTTGTAATTTGCCAAATTAAAACTTGCTGATTTGTCCTGAATAAGTGTGTCTATATTTATGAAGTGCTTCGAAAGAAAATAGTTTTTGGTAGAAATCAATGATTAAATCCAATCTAAGATAACACATCACTTGAATCAAATCCTGGAATTATTGGCTTAATTACTTGAGAGTTACTTTTTAAATTAGTCTTTCTTTGTTTGAACACAATAACAAACTGAAATGTAATCCAAAGACATAGACTAGATATCAATTCTTAAAATGAAGTAGAGACTTGCATAAGGTTTTATAGTGGCTATATCAAGCCCATCTGTTCATGAACTGTCACTTTCTATAAGCCCCACACTGATCACACATTTAAAGATTATGATCATGCTGAGGAAAAAAATAAATTATATCAGCGAAACATTAAATCTTCATTTCATCCAGTCAGAAATCCCACAAGCCTCATTTGCTTAATGCAAGCCAAAAACTCTTGCCCGTGTTCTGCATCCAATTTCACTTCAAAGTGCTTTTACTCTTTTATAAACATTGGACAAGAATTTACCAAGAGGTTTGTAACCCCTGAAAACGACAGCTTTGACTTACATAAATGCTGAATGCACATATATTTCATGCTCTTAAAAAGTAATGAACCAATTTTATATATAAAACTGCTTTTAAATTTTAAGGTATACAAGTTTGGCATCAATAAACGCAATGTCTCCTGTTATTGCAAATCAAACTGGCCCCATAGTCAGCAGTATTGAGCTGTCAGGTGTAGACTAATCTCAGCTGGGTTGGCATCAGAACTCCAACAGGCCCACTCCAGAAGTCAGTATTATGTTAAAGCCATTCTGTTGTTGACTTCTGTGCTTTGGGTCATCATCCTGTTGCCTCGCTCTATTTTTACTGAGCTTTGGTTGGTGGACAGATGGCTTTACATTATCCAGCAAAATGTCCTGATAAACGGGGGAATTCATTTTTCCGCAGCAAGCTATCCAGGCAGTGAGGCAGGAATGCAGCTACAAACCATTATGACTTACAATATACTGTACAGTTGGGTTGAGGTTTTGATGATGGTGTGCTGTGGGACATATAGGTGCTGGTTAAGACATGCAGCAATGTTACTTTGCACAGCAGTTGGTACAGCAGTCCTTCTCCATTGAGTTTGGTTACATATTATAACATTCCAGAAACTGTATTATTGATTATAGAGCTTTCTGTCTGTTATGATTCACATCGCATAATATTTTTTGTGAGTAATAAACTCCAAATGTGTAAACATTGACTATAGATGTATATAGTTAAATGTTGCTACAAGAAAACACATAGGAAATATTATTTTTATGAAAAGATTTGCTTAATGATATTGATGATACTAAATAAACAATGATATATCACAGTTCGTACCTGTCATTTTGTTGTTTTTGATTTAGGATGTTTCATGTTGAAGCTATCTGTCTTTAATTATAAAGTGAAATTATCATTTCTTTGCTTTACATATTCTTTATATTAGGCAACCAATTATTTTTTTAAATAAGCTTTCTATTAAGTCTTCTAAAACAATTAGTTTTTCCTCTGTTTAAATTTCTATATAAAACAAATTCAAAGCTCAACTTAATGCCATCTACCTCACATAATCACTCTAAAAAGTATATTGCCATGTATATATAAATGCAATTTGATCTCCTTGTCTTACAGGGTCAGGATAAAAAAGGATGAAATATACACAGCATACACACACATGAAATATAAAACAGCTCGCTCACTATTAGATATTAGTGGATCAAGTCGTTATATCTGGACATGCAAGGTTTCTCAGAACAGTTTGTGAGGGAAGCAGGTCTTTGGTTATCTCTGGACTGCTGCTGTTTGAACAAACAATCATAACTGAAGCAGTGGTTAAAATTAATGTTATGAGAGAGAAACAGAAAAGGCTGAGAATGAGAATGCAGTTACCCAGATGAGTTTGCTCCTCTTCTTTTATACTTGTATTGCGGACAAGCAAGCGCATCATCCATTTTCCCCCCTGGACCCAGATGTAAGCTTGATTCATGCCTCACACAGTAAAACTATAGCTGTGTTCCTACATATATAGCTTAGAGTAATGATAGCTTGTTAGGGCCATTGTTATCTCAGCTAATGTCAAGGTGAATATTACATTTATAAACATAACATTTCTCAAACTGCCTTCCTACTCTCATCGTCACATTATTTTAAGATTCCAATATACAACAAGATCACTTGTTAGTGTTTATTAGGACCACCATCACTGTCAGCACTGCTTATACTGAGGGTGGATATCTGGAATGTAAACAGCCCTCTTACCATAATTATATATTAACATGCTGCTGTGTAATTCATCTTGAATAATTCTACTGTACATAATGACATTACATTGTGTTGCGTCTTGAGGGGTTTTCACTTCTGTTCCTGAAAACCCAACATCCTGCAGAGAATGTCTCCTACCCTATTCCAATGGCCAATCCAAACTTGTTAGTCTTGTGTAGGTGTTTGAATAGTACTGGAGGAAAACTCTTCAGGAGTTGATGAATAGTTTGCAGTTATTTGCAGCTATTTCTATATAAGTAAGCTATTTGTATGTTTATTTCCCATGCGTGAGCGCTGCTCTGTGGTGCTAATAAAACGTTGTTTTATTTTTTTGAGTACTGACGGACTGACATAGCAACATTGATTCAACCAATGATGTAAACATAAGGTGTGACTTTTTGATCCACCAGTGGCAGACAGGGGAATTAAAGTATTCTATTCAATGACACCCGTGGCAGAAATTGGCCATGGGTGTAAAATAATGTATCATAGTCACAGTTTGATCTAGCCACTTTACACATATAGAGCATGTCCCATGTGTCTCATAGTTAATGGCTGTTTAAATGTTAATTTATGTGGAATTAAATATTCAGTTCAGCTTTTGTCCATAGAGACAAAGGCTACAGGTTTCCATTGTATTAGCGTAAGCTACACAACATTTCAGCATTTTGCAGGAGGCTGTACTCATGTTTTTACAGCTCCTGCCAGTTTAGAAACTATTTTGTCTTTTATATGGGTTCCAGGGGCTCCGTCCTCTGGTGTGCCTGTGACGCAAATTAGAGTCCTTAAGGTTCTCACCTTAGAATGTTGCCATGACAATAAGCAGCCAGCTCCAGGCTCAATTTCAGGTTGATTGCAACAGTGTGATTGACAGCTACCACTTAAGGCTGTTGTCTCAGGTGTACAGATGACAGTAACAGGAAAAGATGCCATTCAGCTGCTTTCTTTCTACAGCTTTAATTAGAGTTTACACAGCTTGATCAGAGGTTTGATATAAACCTGGAGCTCAGAGCAACAATATATAATGTCCAACCAATGGCAGATGGAGTGTTTGGAAACCTGCCGGTGGCACAGAAATTGCACAATTCATCTTTAACATAACAGGAAAAAAACTAGATTAATGTCACATATTTTGTAATGTGAGAAATTATTTGTGAGTAACTCTGTTACCTCTTTTACACACTATTTGTCCGTATGTTTTCCACAAAGAGGATTGTTGACACTGCATTAAAAACTACACAGTTCAAAGTGTGAATGAAAAGGATTTTCCCAGTTTAAGTCAATGAACTCTAACCCTGACTTCAAAGGCCCTAAGATTCAATTCAATTTCTCAAATTCAATTTTTTTTAAATGGGTTAATTTTTAAAACAAATATCCAATTAAAGAGTCACATTTCCTTTTGAAAAGGAGAGTTTTATCAATGCAATACACATCTAAGAAATCTCCACTGATGAATAATTCCAGGTCTTAACCACTGTTTTCCCTTAGGAGGTCAGGTAAAAAAAAGTTTCAAAGACATACTTTGGGATTCAAACCACCTCCAAAAGCGTAGCTGTATTGCAACCTTTGTTTTACAACATACAACATTTATAAAAACCATTAGGAGGCAAATGATGTACTGTTTTTCAGATGTGTTTCTGAGAAATCTAATTCTGTGTGGATAAAAATGTTTGTGATTGTGATCCTCTTTTATTTTGACTCATTGAATAATGTATCTCAAGTTAATTTTGTTTTGTGCCTGGTGCGCCTTCATTATGGTTTTAGACCCTTTGGCTGATTCTGTTCTGAGATGAAATCTGATGTGAGAAATTAAAAATCTAATCTAATCTCTAAATGAGAACCTTGTGTCTAAATTGTGTAAAGCACCACAGTCAACTTGAATCAAATACACCTCACAAGCACAGATGCTGCCAAACACATCCATTGAATGGAAATACATCATGTGTCAGTTGCTATTTGCAGATACTATAGAAATAAATGATGCCATAAATCCTACCTGTCGCAATATGCTCTGTGACTTTGCACAACAGCTTTATTTTTGTTTTAACGTCAAATATAACTCACTTCAAAATGAATGTTTAATGGCAAACAATTTGAGGATTTGCTCACAGGCTGTGAATTCATGAAGCGACAAGCTGTTTTCTCACAAAATACATTTATTCAGCATAATAAAGCTTTATGATGTTCATAAAATAAATAACAGTGGGGAAAAAGACTTGCATGCCATTTGGAAAACATCTTATTTGAATAATGCTTTTCACTTCCTTTCTATATAAATGCACATACAAAGCAGATCTTTACAGAATCCATGCTGCCAAAGATTGTGGCAAAACTCCAGCACCATATAGATTAATGAGATCTTTAAGGCAAGTTGACGTAATTTGAATTTCTTGCCTGAAACCCATTTTGGTCTGTAAATCCGGAACACAACCCAATCTCTCTCTTTCATTGCAATTCAGCAACATACCCTTGGCTATACATGAAACCTTGAACTGACACTGCCCTACATGGAGATGTTCAGCATATTATCAGCCCCACTGTTCTTTGAAGTCCCGTTCTGCTGCATCAATCTCTCTCTGGATCTCTATCCTCCATCAAGGATTAAAGGGCAAAAACGGAAAATAAATTATATGGGTTATATGGGCTACTACACACAGGGAAGGAAAAGGTTCAGCTGTCCTCCATGGAAACAGTAGTCTCATAAATTATTGTGCTATAACAGTATCATACATTTGGATACACTGTTTATCTGTTTGTTGTGTTTTAAATGGTGTGGTAATGTTATTTGTCATAGCTAAAAACTGTGTATTAGGGGTATAACCTTATAGCCATGATCAACACATTAGGAAAAAAGGGACCACAAATTTTGAATATAAAAGGAGATAACATCTGTCTAATCTGTCTTTTATGGATTTTAAAATTATAACAATACAGGACTTCTTTTTAACTTGGATATGATAGCTTGGAAAGATAACTTATAAAACATTAAATGGCAAACTGAAACGAACCCATAATCAAATAATGAATATTATTAAATAATAAACAATCACAAAGACTTTTGAGAAATTGCACATTTAATTAAAGTGACATTGACACCAAAGGGTAAATCTTATCACTGGCACAAGGAACTGGAGGGTTTACTGGACTCAGCTCTCCTCATCTTTCATTTTTATATTTAAACGTCTTCTAATGATTGAAATGAGAGAACGAGACATTGGAGGGGTGTTCAACCATGGCTAACATTTTTAACTCATAGTGAGGTTAAAAATAGAGACTGACACACTAGGTTGCTATCTTTTATATGCAAGGGACATTTCTGCTATTTTGTATTACAAACAGACAGAATTAATTATTTTCATACTTTACATGAATAAAATTACCATTAAAACTTTATGCTAATAAACAGCATGGTTGAGGTTTCCTGCTTCTGAATTTCAATTAGAAACCTTGTTGATTTGATCTGTTTTAGCATCAGTTGAACTGATTTCCATGTGGAGCAGAAAGCTCTCAAATTGGGGAAACATAGTTTAAACTATAACCTCTGCGATTAAAAAAAAACTATGTCTTGAAATGTCACATACACCAATATAGAGGTAAAAGCATGTGTGTTATCAGCTGAATTTGATATGCTTCATTCAAAACAATTTCAAACACTGTGTAACTTACGAAATCTACCCAAGTCAAATAAAAAATAAATAATTAGAGGTACAAGGTACATTTTTCATATCAATAATCCACAAGTCAGCATATCACAAACCAACAAGTTCACAGGAGAGATAATGAAGGACATGCAACAGTATTTGAAAAAAAAACCCCTCCTATATAGAGCAGGTGCTCATTACTATGTTAAATTATGGGATATAGAAAGCAAATCTTAACAGTGGCTTTACACAGAATGTGAAACTACTCAGTAAGAACATCTTCAGTATTGCATTATTTAAGGCTAACAGATAAACAAATTAGTGGCTGAAGCTGGCTGAGATAAAAGGAAAAATAAACATTGCAGAAAATAAACATGTCTGAAACATTTTAAAGCATTTGAAAATAAACAGTCAATTCAACCTAAAAAAATTAGTCTGTGTAAAACAGTAGTCAGTATATCTTCAAGTGAACATTTTCCACTAAAGTTTTTATTTGCGGTTACTTCACACCACTGATCCAAATTCAAAAAGCCCTAATCATGCCTAACATCAATGCAAAAATACAACGCAAACCCTAAACAGGGAGAGTTCACACTCACAGCCACATAATTTAGATCAATGTCAATAAGATCACAGAAAATGTGTGCAGCCTCCCAATAAACAAAAGCAGATATCAGACAACAACAGTCTTTTAGACTTATAAATACAAATTTAAGATGTTATACACTTGTAATAAATAAAGTCATTGAGAACTTTCTTCTGAACTCCAAACGACAGTTCAGTTATTTGCATTCCCTGCAGATCTTCTCCAGGCAGGGGTTTACATTCTCCACCAGGTCACGACAATCCATAAGAACCAAGATAAAAAGATCTTGACAACAAGCTTGAAGAAAGTCATGCTGTGTAATTCTCAAAATTATTCCTCAAATTAATTTGCCCCCAGCTCATTTAACAACAGGGTTAAGTTTAACCCGACTGCTGAATCAAGTTTTACATATAAGAACATCTGCAAATGGGCCCAAGAGGTTTTTGTTAAAGATGCAACGCACCCATACTAGATATGTGGTAAAAGGTTTGATGTTCTCTGTGAAGGTGTAGTTCTGATGAGGAAGAATGTAAGGCATATATGTGTTCTCTCCCTGCTCCTGGATCCAAACCTCGTATTTCACCTCTTTTACTTTGAGGTACTTCAGATTCCATGGGATCTGCCATGACACTGAGAGCTTTGCTTCATTGGTGGCCTGTACTGAAGTCTGACACTTGGGCCCTCGGACTCGACCAGGATGTACTGTGCTGGCCACCTTTGATTTTTTGAGATTAGGCTTGGTTTTCAAAGTATCTGTGACTACATCTAAAAAAGAGGCAATATCCACGTAAGTGTCCTGGTAAATGCGAAAAAGCCACTCTGGATTACGACAACAAAGATGTCTTGGCACTTCTCTACTGGCAAGGATACGTTCTTGTTCCTCCTTCTCCAAGTGGACAATGCCACCCTGGTCCCAGGGGCGATCAGGGTAGGTAACTGTGTTTTCTTCTATGGTATTTCTCCATGCAACATACTGAAGGTCCATGCCAGGTAAGAAGGCCAAGGTTTTGTAAGGGGTGTACTGCTCTGAATTTACAGCATAGGGGAAGAGCTCGATCACAGCAGCGCCACGGGGCAAGAACATGGAGGTGATCATTTGGGCTCCATGCATGCTGACTAACATAGATGCCCCACTGATCATTTGGATTATGCTATTGAATGACTGCTCCTCCAAAGACACAGTGACAGTCCTCATCTGAAACTCTTGGGCTAAAGCCAGAATCAGTTCTGCTTCATTAAGGATCAGCCTGTTGGTAGTTCGTTTAAAAACTAAAATGTATTCATCCTCCTCTATCTTCTCCACCCTCGTGATGTTAAGCCTCTCCATCAAAAAGGAAGTAAATTGACGAATCTCATTACCTGATATCAGAATGTTGGCTTTGGGCCCTTGAGGTTGCACAAAGCCATACTGATACCATGTTGTCATCTTCGATAGTCCGACATAGGATTTGGTGAAACACATGAGTTTGCCAAAGGTCTTCAGTTGCTCCTTAAGCAGTGGTTGCTTACTGCTGAGCAAGCGATAGAGATCAAAATGAGCCCCCTCACTCCAGCCCTCCATGAACACAAGCCTAGCCTCATCGTCCAAATCTGAATACTGCTGCATGGTGTAGTAGATGGGCAAAAGATCATCATGGAAAATGTGCATGAGGTTGTCAGGGTTGAAACGGTTCAGAATAAGAGTAATGTCTGGCACAAACACTGGCTTTGGCATAAACTTCAAAGCTGCAGCCGGGAGTTCAAGAAAGTTAAAGTATTGAGTGTTGTGGTCCTCCACAGAGGAAAGGTCTAGCAGGGCAGGCTGGAAACGCCGAGGGCCAAGGTTGGGCAACATCACTGAGGAATTGCTATGGAAAAACACAAACTCTTCTGCCTCTGTACAGTAGCAGAGATAGTCAAAGCGACAGATGCGGTCAGTATGCATCTTGCCGGTGCAGACCATTCTAGTGCCATGCTCCTGGAGTGCTAACAGGGCACCATGGTAGTCAATGTGCACCTGTGAAAACTCCTGTGATTGGCGCGTAAGATGCAGCTCCTCCTCCAGCTGTGTCGTGTGTTCAATCAGGCGAACATATTTCCAAAGCAAAGCTGCCACCACTGATACCAGCAGGCCATTCAGCACTGCCGGTAGGTTCATCCTACAGCCAATAGCACGCATTGCAGCAGAACACTGATGCCACACTCATGCTCCACCTGCAATAATCAGAATAACAATCAGAACTCTGAATTCATAAAACTAGTAAAACATTAAAATACTTTATGACTGTTGCATTATTTAACACTGTCCCAGGCTAATTTTATGTCTCCTGCTTAAGTATAATAATCCCACATCTTCTGAGCTTCTTACATTGTAAGGCAGTCATGAGAGTTATAAAGGCTGTGGCTAAAGGTGCCCTACTGTATTCCACACATACACAGTATGACGCGACTTAAAATCTATGCATGTCTTCAGCTGCCATCAGTACACCATGGAAGTAACTGCCTATAAACTAACGCTTTAACTGTGCTGGTGGTGGTTGGTGACAACAAACACATCTTTTCAGAAGAAAATGAGAAAAAGCATAAAAAAGCCATTATCTTAAATTGTGACAACCCTTCCTACTGAGATGTGCTCATAATGACTGAATCAAATCGAGAGAAAACATTCTAGCTTGCTGGCAGAGTATCTTGCTGTCACATCCCGTGGTTTAAAAAATGCTAATTTCCAAAAGGCAAAGGACAATCATTCTTCTTTATTTTCTCTGTTGGATTTTAAGTTTTGATATTTAAGCGGCCTTAACATGCAATCTTCCTAAATCCAAACAGCAACAGTAACAGCAGGGTTGCCAGTTGTGGATTTAATTCCTCTCACTACTTTGGCAACCCCTGGGAGCCCAGGTATAAAAGCTCTGCCAACTAATGAATCCTTGCAAAATGTCAGCTACATATTTAAATTACTGGGCAAAACTTTAGTGGCACCATTTCAGCTATCATAGCAGCTTAAGACAGAAATGTCTAATGTCTGAGTGGAAATTTTTGAGTATAAATTGCAGAATTAACAGTTATAAGTTATACTTTTTTTAGTTTTGCAGACTTACCCCTGGGGTGCTCTGCCTGAGACTTTGACACAATTTTACATTTTCTTACCACACATCAACCAGGACTTGCCTAAATGAAACATTTAATAATTGCATTTTAAATGCATAATCTGTCGTTCTTCCAAGATTGCTAGTTGTGCTGTATTTTTATATATTAATATATGTATTCAAAATATCAGCAATTATATTTACAATAAAAAATCAGCACAGAGTTGTGAGCTCCAACTCCTAAGTCCATTACTAATTGAGTCTATTTTGGGCTGCAGTAATATTTACACCCATTTCAGCATTATTTCATCCATTTCAGTCTGTCTCTCCTGGGACTTGACACCCACAATGCTTTAGAGACGATTCGCCTACACCATCCTGCCAGTGATTATTATGAATAACTTCACTCAACTCCATGACTTCCCGCAATCACGACTTAAAGAAAGCATAGCCTTGATTAAAAATAAACCAATGAAAACTTACCCTGACACATCAAAAACATTTCTAAAAACATGGTAAAGTGCATCACTCTCACAAAGACCAACACAGTGCCTTAACCAAGTGCAATGTGGTAAAGCAGAAAATGATTGAAGTTTTCTCTTCTATAATAATAACAATTTATTTGCTTTAACCAGAAGCAACAGTGACCAACCATGAGTGACTGTGCCTTGGTTTGTAGTTTAGGAGCATTGTTCTGGTAGCTCCACCCACACTTACTGGATCAAAATAATGATGCATATTAATTACATGGATGACTACAACCATTAAAAAAATAAATAAGAGACAAATTCTTCATAAGTTACACAAAGAGAAAAAAAAAACAAAGCATGATGCAAGCCATGAAAATACAAGGTGTGTGGTGTTAGCTGTATGCTTTTCGGTTGTAAAACATTCTGATTAGCTATCGCACAGCTTTGTTGCCTTTAGTGTGAACAGAAAAATAGTTGGAAACCACTGTATTGTGTGTTGCATACCACCTGGTTTACAAAACTTTGTAACCCTTGTTTATCTAACATTGGGTTGATCTGTAACTATACTCTGGTTCCTTGTGACAAATGTTACATGAACATTTAACAAATGGTTGTCCGATGCTAACACTACTTGTGTTAGCATCGGATACAGTTGATTTGTTCTGTTAGAGCGCAGTGTGAGTCGTTTTGATAGCCTGTGAGACTGATCTCATGATTGTGTGTTAGCACATGTGCGTTGCATGCTTCAGTGCTTTGCCATCATTTAGATCTAACGTGTGTTTGTTAGCGGCTATGAGCAAAACTGATGGCAAAACCTAGTGGGAAGACGTTAAACCATTTGGATGTAATTTGCTGTGATATGGAAGAGATTACAAGAGGCTTATTCGCTGCTACAAAAAAAAACATGCTAAAACTAGTACATTCATGCCTATTAACTTTTTGGGCACTTATTGTGGGGTAAAAAGGGTTTAAAACTGTTTGTTTGGCAAAGTGATATGCAAACACATTAAAGAGAAGAGGTGAACTGATACAGGGGTGCTTGGACAAAAAAAGCACAGCTTGTGTCCTTGAGATGCTGTACTTTCAGCATATATGAAAGGCAAAAAGCAAGGGGTGACATCATGCAAGAGAAGGTCTGGAGGGGCCGAGTTTACAAGCGTATGTGTGAGTGGAAATAAGGACCTGGCTGACAGGACCCGCACAGCTCCCTTGTGTACAGCTGGGCTGTTTGCTATGTGGATGATAAGCACTACAATGATGGGGGAAGGCAGCCTAGTGCTTCTAATGCATTTTAATAAGGCTYCTGGAAAGGCTCCTTTCCTGCCCACGACAGAAGACTCTGAGACACAATCATTATGCCCCTCTGCTCCTCCTGCCTGTTTACCCATCTTTTCCAACTCTCTTCATGTCTTCTGATAAATGTTTTATTATGATTAACAGTATGCCTAGAGATGGGGAATTTGTTCATACATTCTTGAATTCTTTATCATATCAATAAATCAACAGTATGAAAAGTACCTAAATACTTATGTTTTCACCTGCACTGTTTTCTTTAAATAGTTGATCTATGTACAATCGCATTGCATATCTTTCAAAAAACAATGCTGGTCTGCTCCAGAGTGTTGCTCTCCCACATTATGACAACATTATGGCAACCTATCATAAAACTGGGTCCCACTTCTGTCACCAGTTTGGACTTTGGAATTTGGATTCAATTCACCAGTTCTTTCTGTTATGCTGATGACATATGTTCAAATTTCAACAAATGCATAGATTTATTCTATTTTAATAGAAACTGTCAAGAGGTAAAGTAAATGATTCTGGGATTTAGTTAGGTATGGTAACACATACCCAATATGTGACCTCTGCATTTAATATCACCAATGTGAACACTATACAAATTCAAATTGTACACACACGCACACACACACCGATTGCTAATTTAAATTACTAAGTTGTCCACACATCAGCCATCTGTTATATCTTTTGTCCTGAATTGTATTTGCCTCTACATTTACTTACAGTTATTAACCTTAATAAGCTGCAGGCTGATTGACTACAGTAAGCACTGAAGCATGCAAACATCTTTAGCGTGCTTTTGTTCTTCACAGACAGATGAAGAATAGGTCTGGAAAAGCCTTTCAGTAGGGGTTACAGAAACAAAGTCAGCCTCTGGGGAGAATGACTCTACGTAACACTGCAGAGCTTTGTGTAAGATGACAGTAAGAGCTTTGTGTAAGGGACAGTAAGATGACAAAAATCTGGAGCCAGAAAAAAATGAAGTTTGGAAACTAAATTATTTCTGCTAATAAAATAAATGAATTGTGCTTAGTATCTCAATCACTGAAACACAAGACAAAATTAATGTTGTAAAGTAATCCTACAGGTTGAAGTAACATGAAGTATTGGATGACATAAGTTTGTTTTTTCCCAGCCGTTATGGTAAAACAAAATTATGATTTTCAGAAGTGATTATTTCAGTTTACTAAAAAAAATGACATTTATACAAGAGAAGCCTATCCTCTCAGCATTGTTGAAACAGTTATGATGTGTGGAACTATCTGTTGTGTAAATAGAGAAAAGATTCAAGTCCAATTTTGATTTAAAAAGTAAAAACACCTTTCTTTAGAAGCTTATTAATGTATTGTTTGTACAAGAGATGAAGGCTGCTTCAAGCACTGTCTTGAACACTGCCCTAACCAGGACAGAGAGAGAAGAGGACGACCTAGATGCAGAAAAAGAAGACAAGTACATAAGAGTCTCTAGTTGGAGAACCAAAGACCTCACAGGTTCGAAACTGGCAGCTTCAATGACAAGCATGTCAAAACTGTTTTCAGCTGCAACTGTGAGAACTGGGATGTTGGCCCTTCAGCCAGAGATTCAAAGAAACCGCTATATTTGAAACTGGCAATAAATAATTTAGGGAGCTGGACACCAGACAAAAAGTATTGCAAAGGAATTGAGCTGTTTTGAGCTGTTGTGGAAACATTTTGAATGTAATATCTGTGAGAAGTGCATTGCAAGCCCATCAGATCAACAACAAATTCCGCAGAAAAGATGTAGTGAAACTTTATATCACTGTCATATTTACTGCTAAGATCTGCACAGATTCTTTGATAAGTGATGAGTAACATTAAAAATGACTGAACTGTATGTTTTGATCAAATTCAATCATGGTGAAGAAAACTATTCTCTCAAGGCTCTCTCAAAAAAAACCAGGAGAGTTGGAATTTTTATTAGTTTTCTCTGATAAAAAACGGTTTCCCAGATAAGCAAAGAGATTCAGTGTTTTCACCAACTTTTTGAATCTAAATTAGTTCAGGTCCATTATGAATTTTCCCCCAAAACTCCTTTAAGAAAAAGTTTATTCCAAGCAGACTAGATTAAAATGTTCTTGTGGCTAACATTCAGTTTGCTTGATGTAACAAAGTGGTTGCCAGTCTCAACTCTATGGGGTAAACAATGCTGAATGCTAAACTTGTTTTGCACCTTTCAGTTACTATTCACTCATCTTATTTAAAAATCTTGATATCTACACTACAGGCTTATGCTACATAGCGGCAGCATCACAGTCATATCGTGTTGTGCCTCCAGATTTGCCAATGCCTCCCGTTTTGCTTCTGGTAATTTTCTGCTCTTCAAATAGACCCCGTTTGCAATTGGCAGGAAATAATAAATATACAAATTATTTGAACATGGTCCAAGCAGATCTGACTCAGCTTAACACAGACCATTCACATATTAAATAAAAAACACTCTTAAATTACAAAGTAAATACAATGTGTGCAGTATACATCCCCCCTTGTGACTATTCATCACAACAGGTAACATTTTATTGCGGTTACTGATCTGGTGCAACCTATTTGATCTGTTTAAATAAACCAAACTGGTGTGATCTGCTACTCTGGATTTTAGACAAGAGATCGTGTGGTTAACCTACAGTGTAAAAGTGAAGATGAGATTATGTACCTTTTCACGTTGCCAGCTGGTGGAGGAAAACTTTTGGCTGCAAGTTATCCAGTTCTGACACAAATGAATGCATCGCAAACCTCACGATAAAGCCAGTTTATATCATACCTTTGGATACGGTGAGACAAGACGAGTTGATGCGAATTCAATGTGGATAGGTTTCAACAGCAGCTCCAGAAAACCTGTACCAATGATCTTTACAACTTTACAGCGGACGAACGCGGCGTTTTTAGAGTTACTGCGCTTAATACACTATGTGTTCATTCATCGCAGGGATTAACTGATAATCGTTTTGGTTCTTTTTAAACGTTATATGGCCCAAATTGACACTGTTGGTCGTCTTCTGCGAGCATTAACCCAGCTGTGGAAGAAGTCTCCACCCACAGTGATGACCGAGCTCGGACGACGAAACCTCGCGAGATCCTATCCCGGTAATCAATCAGACGTTTGCGTTCGGTCTTATCGCGAGAACTACGTGACAATTGAGATTTACAAATAGATACCACTGCCCTTGTAAAGGAATAAAATTTAATGTTAAACACGTCTTGTGGAGAATTCCAGTGGAGAACACATGAGGTTATTAAAAATTCTGAATACAAATAGATAGCCTGTGCAACATACTTTATTGCTCAAGAAGTAAAGTAACTTTATTATTGCAAGAATACATTTGCTACTTACCAATGAAGCTTTATGTGGTATTTTGATGCTATTTCAAAGTTATATTGAGCTATATTGTTCAAAATTAATGAGGCAATAAACTTTGACTTTACTCTGTTTGAGGTGAAACCACAGTAACTATAAATTTATAGTAGAATGTATTACATCTTTCGCCCACTAGATGACAGTAGAAATCTTTAAAGACAGTTGTTTAAACGCAATAAAAGTAAAGGTGTAATGATACAACAGATGCAGGATTTAAAAAATATTAAAAAATATTGTTGAGGACATTGTGGTATTGTACAATAAAAATTATGCATTTTATATGCATTTAGATGAACTTTACCGCATGTTCTCATAACCTCTTGAGGTTAGAAAACATGATCAGGTGGTGTGCAATAGTGTGCACTTTAAAATAGCTTTCAAATGTCCCATATAAGTAAGAATTACATTGACAATGAAAGCTCATAATAAAATCACATAACGCACTGCCATCCACAGTGTGGATTCCACACCATAAATGCGCTTTAGTGACGTACAAAAATGAAGTGTTGTTTCAATACTAGAAACGCACGTAAAATCTAGAAGAGAAACCACAACACTTTTCCCGATGTAAAACGGGCCACCAAATTGTCAGTATCAAATCACTCGATCAAATCAGCACCCCCAACTGTTGGTATTTGTGTATGGGTCTATTGACATCCAGTACCAATTTTGCAAGCCTTTATAACAGCCTACTGCAATTATTAGAATTCAAACGTGAACTTATAAAATACATTTTGTTTGTAAAATATATTCAATTTCATAAATGTTATGCATTTACGTTCCATTTGTTTATTTACTTATTTATTGACTTGCCATGACTTCGCGCGTTGAGCTTTTAAAGAGTTTGGAAATTAATGAACTCATTACATAAGAATTGCAATGCTAAGGCCCCCGTTGATGCTTCTAATGTACTATTTAACCTTACAATAACCGTTTTTTATAAAAGCAATAAGCCCGCAAAGTCGTGGTTTTCTTCTCACGTCTTGTCTAAAAACGCTCTTTAGCTGTTATAAATTCACTGTAAACCATGTTTGGTTTGAAAGTAGTTTACGCCATGAAAACAGCGCTTTAGCTATACGTCCAGTTCCGTATTGCGCCCCTGCTGGTAGAATTGTGTAAGTTCAGTCTAATGCAGCGTTTCCGTGCAGTTTCAGGGCGGAGAGCGAGAAGCGCTGAGAGTCGCACTTCTACCAGTAGTCTATATACATACTCACACGCGCGCACACACACACACTGGGCTGGAGCCACACTCGGCCAGGCCGTGTCCTCTATCGTCTTCAGAGCTACAACTACCGGAATATTTAGGAGTTTTATGTGGTTTAAATATTCGCCGGAGCGAGCGGTAAGTCAAAGCTTTGGGTGATAGAACGGTGAAATGCTAGCACAGTTAGCCGGATAGCATCAGAATAAAAAAAAACATAAGCGTACGTTAAACAGTTGCTATTACTTTGGGTCTTATCTGACAGCAACGTGCACGCTCTGTGGGGTTTAAGAGAATGACTCTGCTTTGTTTAAGTCTAGCTCATAGTCACGGGCTGCGATAGGAGTGTGTAGCCAGTTAGCTTTTATTTATACTCTCCTCTCAATTGATGTATGGGCTTATAGGGAGCTTATGGGCCAGATCAGGCCTGTCATGTATGGGTATATCAACTCTACCAGCTTCCACATGATGTGACTGTGGTCAGCACTTCCTGTCAGACGAAAAGCAGATAGAACAGATGCCTTGTACTCTCGTTTGTACATGTGGGGCTGTTAGTTTTGCTGCTGGAAGGATGTCTCATGATGGTGGACTGATGTGATTCAAGAAGATGGATGTGGTTTTTCATGCTAAGTTGTTGTGATGCGATTAAATGTTTAGATGTTGGCACATCATTGTAACTGTGGTTTATGCTTTCTGTTGTATTGCAGATTGTTCATTGTAATCGCATTGATCACAATGATCTGGTGCTACTGACCAATGCTTGCAGCCTTGCTTTCTATAATGGCACAACAAACATTGAAGGATTAGTGTACGTTTTGCTGTTTGTTCACAAGAGGCATGCATGTTTCCATACTCTGTATCACCATCAGTAAAATCAGAAAAAGGTGCTGATGTGATCAATATGTAGTTTATTCTGGCTCCTGTTGGTCATGCAGGAATGTTAAAGGTGTAAAACAATTCATGTGTACTGTAATCATGTTATGCAATTGTAAAGGTGAAGATGTTCCTATAACTTCTAGCTTATATTTACTACTATGTTTGTAAAATGTATTATGTATGTAAAAGTGAGAGAATGAGTCAAGCACAGTTCTTTGACCTCAACACTGTTCTTACCTCTGTAATCAAAGAGACTGTGTCATTACACAACAGTTACAGGACATTCCTGGTCATGAACAGAAACTGGCAGATTGCTGGCTGGTTAGCTTGTGTAGAAGGAATTTCTTGAATTGCGAAAGCACTGTAAATGTATTTAGACTTCAGTGTTTTGGCAATATAATTTGGAATATTAAATATTAAGGGGCAGTTGTGGCCTAATGGTCAGAGAGTTGGACTTAAAACCTAAAGGTCATGGGTCTGAGTCTCGGGTTCGGCAGGGATTGTAGGTAGGGGGAGTGAATGACCAGTGCTCTCCTCCACCCTCAATACCACGACTGAAGTGAGACCCTTGAGCAATGCACCGAACCCCCAACTGTTCTCCAGGTGCCGCAGCAAGAAAGGCTGCCCACTGCTCCGGGTGCGTTTTCACTGTGTGTGTGTTCACTACTGTGGGTGGGTAAAATGCAGAGCACAAATTCTGAGTATGGGTCACCATACTTGGCTACACGTCACTTCACATTAAAGATAGGGTTTGCCATACAGCATGGCCATTTGAATGAATTATAACTGCAATGTAATTGGTGGGCAGCCAGTGTTGAGCATAAACAGCTGTGCTGTAGGATTCTTGTTGGCCAGTCTGAAATGTTGTTTAGCTCTTGAACCACGTGCACAGCAGGTTTTGAACACCAGAGCCTTCCTGTTTGGAAGAAATCCAGATGTGTAAATTGGAACACTAATATACTTTTTAAAAGCATTCTTGAATTTGAGCTTTGGTATTAATATCAGTAATAATTAGCTGTGTGTTATGACATCACAATTGCGATAAACTGAACAATGATTTTTGGATCCATGAATTATTGCTCCTCCTAAACTACAACAGGCACTGTTTTATGAAAGGCACACTACTTTCTGTGTAACAAAGGCTATAGTGGCCTGTAGTGTTCATTGTTAATGAACCAGGCTTTTAATTTTGTACTCTTTTGTATGAATTCACTATGGAAACATAATGGCCTGTGCAGAGTAATTAGTGGTGCTTACTAAGGCAAGTATCTCTGTTACTCATTGCTCATATCTGGAGTTGGGGATTTGACCAGACTCTGTTTATGAGTATTAAACTGTGGCACAAAGCTCGTCCTTTGTATATGCTATAGACATGTTTACACTTACATTTATGCATTTCGCTGACGCTTTTATCCAAAGCGACTTACAGCACATTCCAAACTATACATTTTGTCGGTACATGTGGTTCCCTGGGAATCGAACCCACACACATGCCACTGCCAAAACCATTGCCAACAGAGCTACATGTGACACCTCAGATTGTGTGTTCAAGGTGTGCTATTACTTATTAAAGCAAAATCATACATTGGGTGAAATATTCCAGTAGATCTATGTTGATGGTCGAGCCTGCAGGGAGCAGCATATCATAGAGACTTGAAAATGGGGATTTTTTTAACATTAACTAGCAAGCAAGGAAGTTAGAAACTTCCCATAAACACCCTAAAAGCATCTGGAAATGTGCTAAAAACACTCACACAGAACAGTTTAACAACCACATAGCAATGCTCTGAAAACTACTCACAATATTGTGCATTGTGGCAGGTTTTGCACAAGCGTTTGAAAATCTCATTCTTTATAAAACAGATTTGTCAAATGCAGCAGCACCCGTATCTGTGCTGAGGGGTGACGTGACTGTTGTTGGGGATGTGGAGGATAAACAGGATGTTAGGAACATGTGAAAGTTGTGGCAGTTCTCTGTGGAGTCATCTTCAGTGCTGGCCTGAGGTTAATGCCGCTAAAATTCAGTCCGCCCTTTTAAAAGGCTGCCTCTCCTCTGGGGCACCAGCTTACCAGCCAGATCTGTGTTTTTATTTTTTTCACTAACAAAGAGAAATCGATACAAATCTATGCTGGTCCATGTTGAGGGCCTGTGGCAGTGGAACCACTCTAGTTTAGCTTGATGGGAGGTAAAGGGTTCAGTGAATTCTGCTGTTAGTCTGAAAAAGTACTTAGAATTAAAAGTGACTTTAAAACTTAATGTGACTTTTTTTATACAGCTTTCTTAAATGTTTGATCCTGATTGTTCAGTTGTAATGTAATTTACTGTGTAAGTTACTGTTGTGCCTGGCAACTAATGTAAACATCTTATTTATCTATCTGCACTTGGCTTTTATTAATTTATGACTGTTGTGTATTTGTATGTCTATGATTAATAGGATCCTGCCATCATGGGTTTGCTGTTACCAGCCAGTGTCCTGAAGTGAGCTGGATTTTCCCTCCGGTTTAAGCCCCACCCCTTTCTTAGGGGCCACTCCCCTTCTATCCCACCAGAGGACCAATCATGGCGGGAATCAAGCGCGGGTACGATGGCAAGATTGCTGGACTGTACGACCTGGACAAGACGCTCGGTCGTGGTCATTTCGCTGTGGTCAAACTAGCACGTCACGTCTTCACTGGTGAAAAAGTGGCAGTCAAGGTGATCGATAAAACCAAGCTGGATACGGTTGCGACTGGTCACCTTTTCCAAGAGGTCCGTTGCATGAAACTGGTCCAGCACCCCAACATTGTTCGGCTTTATGAGGTCATCGACACGCAGACCAAACTCTACCTGATACTGGAGCTCGGAGACGGGGGCGACATGTTTGATTACATCATGAAGCACGAGGAGGGACTGAAGGAGGAGCTAGCCAAGAAATATTTTGCACAGATCGTGCACGCCATCTCTTACTGTCATCGGCTGCATGTGGTCCACCGCGACCTGAAGCCAGAAAACGTGGTGTTCTTCGAGAAGCAAGGCCTGGTCAAACTCACCGACTTTGGCTTCAGTAATAAGTTTCAGCCTGGGAAGAAGTTGACCACCAGTTGTGGCTCGCTGGCTTACTCTGCCCCAGAGATCCTACTTGGAGATGAGTATGATGCACCTGCTGTGGGTGAGTATCTGTGTGTTTGTTTCAGCACAGTGAGTCCAGAGCAAAATGCTAAGGGCGTTTAACCAGGCACCACCAACACGTATGTTATTGTGGTGTCTGGAAAACTGTTTCCAAAAAGCAGTAATCCGTGAGTGGGCGTACATTACAGTGATTATATCAGGGATTGGGGCTGTTGATAGACAAAATTATAAGGTTTGTCCTAACTGTTTATTCTTACAATATGATTACATTAAACAGTTTAACAGCCCATTTGTAGTTCATGAACCTGGCTGTAGCATGTATGTCACAATTTCGAGAGAAAGATTGTTACATCAAACAATCTGACAAGCAGCAATCATTTACGGTGTAAAAATATTTCAGTGTACACATGGTTTTACTGTAGGCTGTTTTTGTGCTTTTTAAACACATCTTTATTCACACATAGCATCCAAATGGGACATCTGTCCTTCAGTGTTTCAACTGCCAGACCTTATACCAAAAATGCCTCAAAATACTAACATACAAGTCTTTGTCGTATGATGTTCCATTGTGAGCAGGGCTGTTCAGAAGTTTAACAGCATAATCTATTGGATATATTGAGCTGTGTGTAGCTTTAAGGCACCTCCATGCTGCTGTCAAAAACATGCCTCAGCTTCTTTAACAGACAACATGTCGCAACGGGAACCAAATACGGTTCTTCTCGCTGGTTAAGAACTGTCATTTGGCAGCCTCAAGTTCTGGATCATTAGGCCATGGATTCCCAAAGTGGCTTTGCAGATTCCTTTCAACGTTGTCGTATTAGCTCCTCAAGATAACAAACGCAAGTGTGCTGTTAGTGTAGGTTGAGGCCTGACTTTTTTGAGGGGTGGGAGATGGCTGAGCTTGTTGTAGCATGAAAGCGCTTCAATCCATTGACGGCTCAACAATGCAGAGCCTACAAATTGGTGCTGGACACAATTTGCACTGTATAGTTCCTCATCCTGTTTCAAGTTCTAGGTTGACATTACTGAACTGACTGGGCTGGGACTGTACAACATCACTGTGTATCTACACCTGACTGTTTGCCAGTTAGTGGACTCTTTTCTGTTATTTGATCATCATTTTATGAATTGACATAAAATATTACAATAATTGTTAGCAATAATTACTGAAAAATATACATATGTGTCTCTTTTAACACAATTCAGACAAATGTAGTAGCACAGTGATACATTAAATCACTGTCCAGTGCTGTTTTAGCACAGATGGCACCTGATTAAATTGGGCTGAGCTGAAATACAAGACAAAGCAGTTTAGTGAATTTGCACATTAATCTTCATTCAGATTTATTTGTTAATCACAATTTGTTCCATGAATATAAGGATGTCAGTGAATTTCTGTTGAAATCTGCTCTGTAACTGTTTGTGGGTGTCATGACAGGGCAGTCACAGAACCATCGACTTTGGTTAATTGTATTTTCAGTCCTTATACAGGCAGGTGGTGGGGCGGTTAATCCTCTCCATGTTTGAGCTTAGCTTCCCCGCTGTGCCCTGATTAAACTTCTTTATTGACACTGTCAGGGTGATCAAATAGACAGTGTGCTCTGATGCCGACGGCTTCCCTGCTGAGCTGATTTCTGTTTTTTCTTCCTAATCGATAATACATTGTCTGGTGTTTGGCTTACACCTCTGGACAGATGCACTTCTGTAGAACAGACACAGGGGCTGTCCTTTGGAGCCTGACTGCCAGGGTCTTTAATCCCTGAATATTTATTATCAGTTCTTGTTCCGTTGGTGACGTAAGCGCAGCTAAATATATTAGGAGAGGTATAGGTTCATATTTGCAACGATTAACTCTGCTTAACTAACGTATCATGCAATTAATGCTTAATTTCCAAAGGATTTAAAGGAATCAAAATTTCCAGCCCAGTGCACATTGTTCTACACTGGTGCTCACTTTGCATGTAAAGAGGCCATTTTTCCCAAAAAAAAGGCCAATGCATTTAAAGGGCCAGAGAGAAACACTATGAAACACTAACTGTTATATGAAACACTAAATATAACTTTCCTAACATTATACAAAAACCTTACAGGAAAAAACAATATATGGTATTGCCTAATTAAGTGCAATAATCTTTATTACATAAAGTTTAATGTGTTGTGTTTATTAACAGTGCAGACGTATTGCTGATGCAGACCTTAGCATGACTTCGGTGCCTTAGAAATCACAGTAAAAGGAGAAATATAAACCAGGCCCAGGCTTAATGGACACAGAGCTCTGTGCTGTAATAGAAACATATGTCAGGATGTCCCAACCTTCCTCTCTCCATCTTTTTAACAATGACAAGCAGCAGGGTTTATTTTAAATAGTTCAGTCAATTCCAGGCTTCTTTTGGAAACCTCTGAAAGGGGTTCACCATATATGCAGTTACATTTTCACAGTCAGTTATACATTACAGTGTGCAGTTAAAGCTTAATATTGTATCGACTGTGCTGCAGACAGGTGTAGACATAAATCACAGCGGTTGCTTCTGCTGTCTCATGATTATTGGGGTTGTCTATGATGTATGCTAATGTTGTGCTTTGGATGAGTGAACTTTAATGGTTTATAGATGGATATATTTAATGGAATATCATTTGGCTTCTGCCTCCCTCTCATTTGGACAAATTGCAACTAGTAATAATTCCAGAAATTACATGGAAAATGTAAAGAATTGCGTATTGTTCTGGTCCGCAATGTGTCATGAATAATGACATTTTCAAGCCAATCAAAATTTCATAGTCTAACTAGTTCTAAAGAAGTACAGGCTTGTACATGTTGCTTTATTTACTTTGAAACAATGGCAGTTGGCATGTGGAATTTCTTAATTTCAATAAAATGATTGACAGCATGATGCTGATCCAACATGTTTTTGTAAATGATGAGTTGAACTTTGACCTGTTTGCACTTTCTGTTTGCTTCAGATGTCACCACTGAACTATTCTCCCGTCAAGCATCATCTATACAGGAATTGTTGTCACAAGATTTAAGAACAAAATGAAATGTCTCTGCTCCATCACACAACCTTTCTGAAATCTTGTACAATAATGATCAACCTTGTTAATTCAGAGGCTAGGTTTATATTTTTGCGCAAACTCAAACTACTCAAAACAAACTCAGCGTCACTTGACAATGCGGCTAAACACAAATTCGAAAGAAATTCTGCATGCCAAGTGTTAAAGAGTCTTCACTGAGTTCAGTCTAAAAATAGATTTTAATATTTCTCTGGCACTGTTTTTGTGTAGCCATGTTTTGCAGTTTCAAGCCTCAGGCAGACACTTTGTGATTATAGGTCTAACATCTGTTTGTTTTCACAGAATTTGATGTAATCAAAGCCTTTGTGTTGGGTGCGGGGGACGACCTTCGTCAGAAAAACAAACCAAAGCTGCTATCTTTAATATTGGCCTTTAATAAGAGCAGTGCTTTTGCACAAAAACAAATAAAACTGAGTTTAGTCATCACTGCGTAATGAGGAACACATGTTTAGTGTGCTTAGATGTTGTTAATTAGAAATCTTCCTAAATAAATATCCTCATTATATGATGACAGACCTTCACGGCTTCAGCAACATCCTTGTCATTTAATTATTGATTCTTTATGCTTTATCTTAAATTTCTCATGCTTTTCTTGCACTATGAGTTGACTTTGGTTTGATCTGTTGTTAGATAATGTAAACGCAGGCTGAAGTTAGGACCTTGAGCATTGACGTGTTTATTTTCCATCTTGCGTGAGTCTTACACGGTCTTCTGATTTGTTGAAGATGTGACAGTAGAGTTTGCAAGGCTACATTCCTGCATTATTCTGCCTTCAGACTTCTTAAAAATCATGGTCTGTACTGAGCAGGTCCTTTTTTCTTTCTAGTTTTTTCTTTTTAAAATATTTTTTCAAATACCACTAATGCACATTTGATTACGTTTAAAATAGGTAATTTTGCTATGTAATGATTTTAGATGATCAATGATTAAAATGTTCCCACAATCTGCCTTTTCAGAAAGATCATTAGATTATGCAACAATGGCTGATGGCCTTGTCCTAACGCCACACTCACTTGACATTGCAATTACTTGCTATTATAAAATTATAGTTGTCACTAAATGTGTCAGTGATGAATAGATATAGCATTTGTATTATAAATAGATTTAGATTTTTTTGTAAACGTAAACAGTTTGTTTGCAAATCAGAATACTGGTTCTGGGCATCAGGTTAAAGTGACAGTGGCTTAAGAAACACCTGTGTGTGTCACACTGTTAACTCTTTTATTTTAATCTGTGGTCATATTTAAGACCACAGATTAAACAGTGGAACAGTTTCCTGATGATGATTAAGACAAACTGTCTTAATAAAACACTGATGAGGTAAAATGATTGTGTTAGATCAGATTTACTCTGTATTTTGCAGATGTTGGTACAGGGAAATTAACTGAAACTTGCTGCATCATCAGTCTTCTGAAATCATTTAATCCAGTTAATTAAGGGGGGGGGGGATAGCTGTTTCAAGTGCAATACATAAAGTTTAACCACAAAACACACCCCTAAAGGATGTGTTTGTTCAAATTTTTAGTTACTCTATTCATTTTTTATAGTCATTTTCAACAGCTGTTTTAGATTTAGGTTTTTAGCTTTCACAACGGTTTTTTTTACATAAGCAGAAAATATCTTTATTTTTCCATCCAAACAGCCTCGAGTGAACTGGCTCTTCACAGCCTCATTCTTTTGCAGCTCTGTCCTTTCAGTCATCTAAAACCATCTGAGAAGACCAGCGCAGTGTGAATGTTCTCACCTTTCTCCATCACTTCCAGCAGATCCCCTCAGTTCATGTTCATGTCCCTGCAGAGCATCTCACGCCTGCTGTAAAGCAGCACCACATATGCTAGATCTACTGTAATGACATGGCTTCAGTTCTGTCCGTAAACTATAGAGGCACAGTTCTGATGCAATGTTACCATCAGACATGGCTGTTGACTGTGCAAAGAATCCAGCATAGTACATTTACATTTATCTGGCAGATGCTTTTATCCAAAGCAATTTACAGTGAATTCAAGGTATACATTTTTATTAGTACTTGCCTTCCCTGTGATCGAACCCACAACCTTTGCACTGCTAACGCAATGCTTTACCAGTTGAGCTACAGAAACATTAGTATCAATAGTATCACTCTCAATTATAGCAAAATAGTCTTAAAGCTCATATTGTGCTTGTTGGGGGGGTGGGTTGGGGGGCTTCATCCAATGTAGACTTTGAGTTTTTTAATACTACTGTATAACTGAGTCATTACAGTTCACATGTCAGTTGCAAACATCCAACTGTCTGTAAATTAATTCTTGTTTAGTCTACTGGAAGAGTTTGAGTTCTGCAGTAGATTTAAGATGGAACAGAACTTGGACATTGTTTTAAATTCAGCATTTGTGTACAGTACAAAGTTTTTGCTAAATTACATTCAGTCTCGGCCTTGGGTGTTCAGTGCAGTAAAACGTAGATGCAATGACAAACAGCTTCAAAGGGCTAAAGATTAAGCAGATAGTTTCTCAGAAACTACTACATTATTTAAATAAGGAGATAAAACATTTCCTTCTTAACCAACCTTTACTAGCGACTGATACCAGCAGAACTGTTGGAAACTAACTAATGCATAATTCTTTTTTTGGTTGGATATCAGGTAGCTCAACACTACATACATATTTCAGTGAAGGAATTAATGCATACTTACTCAGAGTGACAGTCTGGGATGTACAATACTACATGTTTTGAAAATGAAGTAGTCAGTGTGTGGCCTGAATGACTAGTCCGTTAATCAGTCTTAAGGAGCTGTTATATAAATAGGTTGGATTTTGGTTTCTCAATCTTGATTGGAAAGGCATTTTCATAAAACATTTTTGTAATTATTAGACAGAGGGCACCCACATAAAGCAGGACACAGGTTATTCAGAGGAGTTTTAAAAATCTGTTTGACTATTTTTAGCTTGACACACTGTTTGAAAATGCACTTATTTCAGAACGCTTTAAAAAATACAATGAGCTGTGGTACAATACACATGGATGAATTAATTTAGGCTTTCTATTTAATCTTATAGATCAGGTTTTGCCATGCCAACAGCTAAAGCATAGCATGTTGGGAGCACACAAATTAAAGTACTGCCTCTATAAATATCCAAATTATGGAGCAGTTTATGCTGAAACTGGTTGCTGGGGAGGAGAACCCATGCGGTGAGCTCACTATAGTGAAAGTTGCCAAGTGACAATTTCCCCAATCACTAATTAAAGCAGAAACGAGGCACATATGCTGCCTCTATGCTTGTGCAAGTCCAGTCCCTTCTTTTGCACTGGCACCACAAGATGTGTCTCTTTAACCCATAAACAATGAGGACTTTAACTGCTGACCAATCAGGGCATTAGTTTGGATGTTCTGACAACATTTGTATTTGCCCCACTACTTAAAAAAACTATTTGTAGTATGTATGCTATTTGTATACATAACAAAAGACGCTCTTTGATATGTTAAGTATATTAGAGACTTTCACCAAGTGGTCCTGGCTCATTGGTCTCTGTTAGCTCTCTGCAGAGCTAAAGTTCAGAGCAGAGAAAGAAAGAGAGGCCAAAATGAATGGTGGCTATTAAAGGAAATGAGGGACTATGTTTAGAGTAGTGTCTTCCTGATCTCACCTAAAACAGGTGCACAACGTGAAGTCCACCCGGGGGCCATAAATCCAGGCTGCTGGTTGCTGTGGTAACTCCAGCTCCTGATGTTGAGCCAGTAGTGTCTGAGCTTTTTCAGAGATGTTCTGGTCACCTTGATCTCTTATCAGACCTGACAGCAGCACACAAACCCTCCAGATTCTGTGTACAGATATGTCTCCCCCTTTTGGTAACAGGTTTTATCTGATGCCATTTACCAAGTAGAACATTTTGGCACGTCTGTATGTGCAAAAGGATTTATTGAACACTGAGGTTCACCTGGTAATATTACTTAACATAAGCTGGTGTTTGGCTTGATTTGTTATGTGTTGTCATGTTCTATTGTTTGTCATTCGGGTTTTTATGCAGGTGTCCATGTACAGCAATGATTAGCCCTGGAGTTTTTAAAGGTTCAGTGAGCTTAAAACTTTGTGATTATGCCCCACCAATTTTGCCATCATTTTGTTCGGACAGATGCAATTGTCAGAGGTTTTTGCAGTAATACTATTGGCAAAATAAAGCCGACTGCAAACATACACCTTTAGATTGTGATTCCACAGGGCTGTCAATAGTTTGCAAATTGTTTGCATTTGCTGGGAATATAATATTTCTTGTTTGTGACCAGACTTTGTCTTACATAGCCTTTGTCTTTGACATAGCCTTTGCATTAAGTGAGTAAGCTGGGGAAAACTTTATTATTGTTAAAAACATTATATGCTTGATAAACTTAGTACCAATGAACCCAGAGAACAACAGAAACTAAAATGTTAAAATCTTTGTTGAATGTAAGGCTGGGCGATATGACCAAAAAAATTATCACAATATAATAGTTCATATTGATCGGTATCGATAATTATTGACATTTTTAACTTTATTTTATTTTTTTAAAAGACAAGTATAAAAGTTTACATTTAACCAGTTTTTTTATTTATCCACATTATTAAGGCAAATTATATTAGTTTTAGCAGTCAAAAACCTGTAAACAAAAGTTTCTTTTTTGTCTTAAAACAAAAAAAGTAAGTGTTAAAAACACAGTAGCGCATATGTATTAATTGACGTGGCTCTCACTATATTCGTATAACTGCGGTTTTTACAAGCTTACACGCAACATCTGATGTTGGTCGGAGGAAAAGAAACAAAAAAAAGCGACACTGCGAGCTGACGTGTTTTTATTTTTTTACAATCTCCTCACCGCCGGCGCTCATCATGCGCGCGGCCTAATGTCACCTGCGATGACGCAACCGAACCGAGAGCGATGCAACCTGCCTGTTTAGATCTGATTGGTTGTTTGTGTGTCATCGGCAGCACACGCTCATTCTTTAAAACATCTGATTGGCTGTTTATGAAACACGATCTGCATGCGCGTAATTTTATGACAATATTGAGGCTATACCGAAGAATTTTTATATCGTTACCGACAATTGCATACCGTCAATAAATATTGATACCGTTTTATCGCCCAGCCCTAGTTGAATGCACTGTAAAGCCTGGCTCAGACTGCAGGATTTTAAAAATCTTGACCAGATTATGAAATCTGGTTCCAACACACAAAGAGAATGTTTGTTTGCTGGCTAGTGTGACAACATTTCTACCCTCACCCTGTTTGTTTAAATCTGAGGCGATTTCACCTCAGCTCTTGTCTTTTGTTGTAAGTTGTTTTCATGCACAGGGAAAGCAGGCAGCCATGTTATTGCCACACTTCAACAACCTGTTCTCAGTCTTCTGTCTGTAAATTTCTGTTGCATAAGACCCGTCATTCACCTCTGCACTGATGCAATCATCCCTAAATATTAAACATGTTTAATACAATCATGGCAGTCCTGATTGTTTCAGAACAGATTGGGAGGTGTGAGGTTTGATCTATAAACACCTCACATTACCAAATAATTGGACCACTAGGGATACAAATGTCCAAAAACAAGGTTTGTCAATGCTCCCTATACTTTATACATTAAAAAAATACTGGATTAGGCCCTTCAGACTTTGTGTGTAAGTGTGGATGCATTCACACGCAAACTTCCTCATTCTCACACCCACCTTCCTCATCATGGTATTATTTTGGTGACTGCCCAGCCTCTGATTCAGCAGCTTCTTTATTTTGAGTAAACACATGGAAGTAGTGTACACAATTATCAGAGATGGTGGTACAAATATAGAGAGAGCTTCTATATTCCCAGTCAACTCACTACCCACATATAAGGAAGTAAAAATTTGTCTCTTTTGGTTCCTGTTGGAACATGACTTGAATGTACTCTATCACAAAATTACAGTGAAGCACAAATAGCCCTTATTGTTTAGGTACTTCTAGGTTCAGGTCAGCAGTCTCAGGACGTTATTAGTGTGGGTGTTCAGCCAACCTAAAAACACAAGACGCTGTTCGGGATATAAGTCCATGTCCCAAGTGTTCAGGCATCAAAATATTAAATACTATGCTTAGTATTTTAAGACATTTTGTGAATTACCTTTGTTAAGCTTTCATACATTGTTCTCAGGAAGTATTTGGAGTAAGAAAATTAGCTATTTTTCATGTTCTATCATGTTTTTTCTTGATTGTCTGTCACATCTAAAAGTTGTTACTATAAACCTATTAGTGCCTTTCAGCTTAGCATTTATCTGAATCTGCTTTTATTAGTGCCTTTCAGCTCAGCATTTATCTGAATCTGCTTTTAAACCCTAATTTATAAAAATGAAAAAAAAA
>JBAJNP010000649.1:0-84376 GCA_036877545.1 Yasuhikotakia modesta | reverse complement strand
TGCATAACCTAGATAATCATTTTTAATGGAATAACTCAAATGTCAGTCTTATACACTTTAAATGTAAAGTATCTGATTGATACTAATTGTGTAGTTGCTGGGTTCATCCTTCTTCACCTGTATGTGATTACTGAAAAAAATAACGCCCTAATCCTTTTATCTGCAATGAAAATCACATTCAACACTTACAGTTATTATCTTCATAGATTACTCTTATTAAGTTGCAGTAGTAAAAACATATCAATAATTATACTACACAAGTAATGTATGTTCAATATGTTCTTAGTTTATTTAGCCTTCCTGTTAGCTTAACTGGTAGAGCATTGTGTTAACACCACAGAGGTTGTAAAAAACAGTATGTAAATAACGTTTCAGGATTTAAATATCAATTTATTTATTTGTTTATTTGCTGTGATGTTTTTACAGGACTAATTGATTGAATCCTGGCAGATTTTAATTCAAAATACAAAGATTTGATTAATTTAAAATAAATAAATTAATAATAAAATAACGGCTGCTTTATTCTTCAAATAATCATATTATGTCTTAAACATAAAATAAAGCAAATAATAGAAGATCCTGAAAAACAGAGACATTAATCAAGTATTATGAGAGGTGTAAGACTGACATTTGAGTTATTCCATTAAAAATGATTATCTAGGTTATGCAGCTGAATATAGTAAAGGGTCTGAATGACAAAGACTAAAATAAACCTATTCACAAAACCTAAATAAACAAATAACAATAAACAAAGTAATTACAGTAAAAAATAATTGCAATCTTTTAATAAACATGATTTAGGAGATGAAGATGACATGAAAAGTTCATTGTTTTATGTGAAAAGTCTGCATATGAGAGTATCAGTGGGACTGAAGTTGTCAGAATAAACCACAAACACGTCGTTGTTGTCATGTGTTAAATTTGGCCAATTGTGAAGCAGCTGCGTCGTCATCAGCGCTCCTGCAGTCGCTCTGAATAAGCTGCACTGGCTGAGTCAGCCGGCTGCTCTCGAGGTGCTCACACGTGACAGTCACATGACGTTTCAAATCGGACACAATTTCTAACCGGCATGCACTGCTTCAAGTCATCCGTCGATCGGTCTGCACATCGCTTCATGAAGTGGAACGCACCTTTTAACCTATGCAGCTGTGACATTTTCCCGCCATCAAAATCTGACCATGAAGCTTTCAAATTCACAGCAACACATGTGTACATGTTGTACATTAAGCGTTTATTAATTTTACAGTAATAATTTTGCTGTAGACATTTATACTCAAGACATTTATAAAACTACATACATTTGGTACAGTATTATGAGCTCAATGAATTACAGCCATGCCATATCCAATATAACAAACAATATTCTTGCTTATGATTTTCCACTTAGCTATTGCAAAGCTATTACCATTACCAAGCAGCTGAAACCATTTTTAAATACAAACTACATACTGCAGACTACAGCAATAAAATGTGAAAATGTTTTTTCCTACCAACTATATGTAATGTCTAAATAATTTACGTTACACTGTGTAAATTATAATACTGTTCACAGTACTGATCACATAATAAGAAGTGGAAAATTCTTAGATTTCTTGAAACCAAGTCAATGTCACAGGCTAAAGAGGTGCTTTGGTTGTTTAATAGCTCAATATGATGAACAAAAATAAGCTGAAATAGCGCAGTTACAATATACCTGACACACCCTGACACCTCACAGCTTCTGCCACACTCTTAAAAAATTGTTCTAACTAGTACTACAAAAGGGTTCTTCAGTTTGTAACAAAAGCAGAACACTTTTTATAAGGTTCCACACAGAACCTTTCCTTTAAAAGTGCTATATAGACCCTCAGATGTTCTATAAGAATTGTCCAAAAGGCATTAGATTTGTCACTAGATGTTTTAAAAAAAAGGCTTAAGGTGGTCTGAAAAATGGCTGAATCTAGAGCCAAAGTTGCCAAGTTGGCAACACTGGGGATGTGTCACGGATTTGGTATATGAGCAACAATCAGTTAGGACCCAGCTTCAAAATAACTGATAATCTTTCACAAATTAAAAAAGCCTTAATGGTCAGCCACTATGCAGTTTATGTGGGACGACCAAAGACATTGCATAACCTGGAGGCATTTTGCCATAAAAAAATTGGCAGCTATATCATCTGCAGGAAATTGGGGCCTCATAGGCAACTATTACAACTGCTGCACGTTGTCATTGATGCTAAAGGGGGCAATACAACGTATTAAGAACTAAAGGTATGCAGACTTTGAACAAGTGTAAAAACTTGTTCATTTTTAACGTGTAAAAATCACTTTACTGATTGTTCTGAGGGTGTGAAGAGACTTTCCACCAGCATAATAAAGAATGCATCTGGAAACGTATTCGATAAAGTATCACGTCAGTAATTTGCTGTATTCAGTTTTTTACATTCTTCCATGTCTGTAGGCGGCAGTAATAAGCTTCTGCTTTCAAACGTTGGCGCACAGGCATGCGAGGGGAACTCGTACCTGTTCCACAAGTAGCAGCGCTGCACTATACTAAACTGTACAACAGGCTATAAAAAACGACATCAGGCTGGACAACGATATTCTTCCACGGAGAAGAAAACTCCATCCACCCAGGGGGAAAGTCGAGAAGGCGGGGAGGGCCTGCGACACCGGAGGTTAGTGAAAGTAGAGTTGCGGAGCTCACTCGGTGGTTGTTATGCATTTTTTAAACAGAGGCCGCACTGACAGCTAGTTACAACCTGTGTAAAGCACTAGTGACGCGAAGCGACACACCAGAACGCTGTTGGTATAATGAACGGCACATACAGATGCGTTAATTCTTAACGTTTCGGTTTGTCTTGTGTTTTTACCGTTAATGCGCATTTGCCGAGCTCTGCGTATGTTTATAGTACGACGAGAGTAGAAACATCGCAGCTTAATGGTGTTAAACGCTTTGTGGTTAGATGGCAGAGCGAGCAGATGTTAGTGAAACGTCTGAGGAGTGAATCAGACTCCCAACAGGCCCGTGTGTTTCATACACACACCCGCTTTAGCAGCACTGCTGGCGGGCTGACGTTAGCTGCGAGTATACGGGTAATGTATATAACGCTAACTCGACTGCATCAGAAAATGTGAGTAATTTGTTTTGTGTTCCTTCTCTTAGCTTTTCCGGAGTAATGTTAATGCTATGGGTGTCCAGTTCTTGTTCGCTTTTTCTCGTAGACATTCTGTTTGGATGTCAGAATTTGAGAGAGGCTAAAGCCAGCATTATGTATAAACCTTTTGGTTATGAGAAATTTAATTTATTTTATAATAACACATCTATATTCATAAATGTTAACTCAAGAGAAGTAAACCCCACTTCAATACACTGGAACAATAGTTTCTATAAAATATAGTTTAAGTTTGTAAAACAGAGAAATTGCTGTTTTTGTGCCCTGTCTTATATATAGTGTATATAATCATTTAAGTTTGTTTTTACATACATACGTACATACATACATATATAAACAAGTTAAATTATAACTAAACTCAAACTGCAGCACAAATCAATTGCTTTATATTCTAAACTGGTTTGTTTGAAAGAATGATTGGTGACATTTGGTAACATTAGCAAACAAATATTTCTGGAGAACAAATTTGTCATGTCATGATGCGTGTAGTTCACTTCTTACTACTTGTATTGTGGTTCTACGTTTATCTCCATATTTGTTAAAGAAGCAATTGTTGTACCTTTAGCTGTCATGACTTCTTCAAAAATAATAAGATGATTGTATGATGGTGGTTAACATAATGTACGTGTTTTCTTTAAAAAGCTAAATTAAAATCAAGCTTTTATGTTTAAAGGTTTTTTTTTTAAATACCAGGTGAGATGTGTTCCTGGACCAGCAACTTTTGTTGTTCCTAGAACAAAATAACTTTTAAAAACAGCACAAACCTAAACATTACTCAAAACCAAAATATATTGTAAATTAACAGAAGATATACAGCAATATAGCTTCTGACAGATTTCCCATTGACAATTGTTATGGCACAATTTCAGTGGCACACAGATATGTAGATTTTGAACCACAACTAATATACTGCATTTTCACATTCATTTCAGCTACCATGGTGGGTGAGCGCCGTAATGGCAACCTGCTGGTTCAGCTGGGCCCAAAGCAGCAGGCTTACCCAGAAGAGCTTATCCGCCAGAGGAGGACTCACGATGGGCAGACGGAGTACCTGATTCGCTGGAGCCTGCTGGCTTTGGACGACAGCAATGGCTCTAGCGGCAGCAATGAGGCCAGCGGGGGCGGAGGAAGCAGTTCAGGTGTCGGTGGTTCTAGTGGATCCACTTCAGGAGAAAGCAAGACGGAGAGCATCCTGATGTGGATGTCTACTGAGGATGTATACGCCAACTGCCCAACTCTGCTAGGCAAACGCAAGGCAGACTCTCAGAGGCCTCTGCTGGAGGAAGAGGAGCGGCCCAGTGGCCAGTTTCCCACCAGTGTTACTTCTGATGAGGGTGAGCTCTCGGACATGAAGGACGACGTGAAGAATCTTGTGCGCCGTGCACGAAAGCAGATGGATAAAAACAGTGACTTCGGTATAAGCATTACACATACTATCCATGTGCTCAGCGCCTACGCCAGTATCGGCTCTTTGGTAGGAGTCTTCAAGGAAACAGGTGCTCTCGACCTGCTAATGGAACTGCTTTGCAACAAAGAGCGACAGACCAGACGCAGTGCTGGCAAGATGTTGCGAGCCCTGGCTTCTCATGATGCAGGTAATTGCTTTCTTAATTGCTTTTTATATTGTATTCATTCAGATCATTATTCAATTTAACAGCTTTAAAAATGGTCAACTTTAGGCTCTGATCTTTTTTAGTAACTTTAGAGTGCTGTTTTTTTCAGCACAACCTCTCAGTTCCTACAGTATTTCCCCAGAATAAAAAGTAACTTCTCTTCCTTGAAATCATATAATTAATGCTAATACTTACTAATAAATCTTGTGATTGTGCATGTGTTATTTAGTGCAAAACTGAGTACACACTTGTGTGTGACTGACTATTGCTTGCACAACAGAGAAAAAATACTATACTATTATTCTATACTATTATACTATAATAGAAACTCGCTTATTAATAGAAAAAGAAAATAGCTTATTTTCCATTGTTAAGGAAAGGTGGGGGCAGGTTCCTCAGTAACAGATATCCCTCTATCTTTAACATTAATGATGTTTCTAGTTCATGAGATGTTGCAGTAACCTCAGCCTCTGTGCAAGCACAGGAAATGCTTCCAGTGACCTGAGCAGTTGTTGCGTGCCACAACATATTTTCCACACTTTAACTGTGTTTAACCATTAATGTGCTTTAAAAATATTTAGTGCAAAGATTAGTATCTTCATATTATACTTATTATTATACTTACGTATGTTAAAAATGTTAAATATACCTCACTTATTGATGGTTTGATGGTGATGGAACCTGTTAATGTTAAGTGAACTTGCACAGCAAAACATAAATTCTGCATGTGAATCCTACCTGGTAGCATAGCGTCGCTTATGCATTCAAGTCCATATAAATGAAAGTGATGTGACTACAATTCATAACTGTGTTTTGTTAAAATGTAACAAAAAACAGTTATTGTTCAAGTACATAACAGATGAGTGTTAAAAATGGTCTCCCTACGCTCCCTATACACAATAATCATTGTATTATAACGATTTCTCATTTCTACTGTCAGGGGCCAATTTCAGATGTCAATTTGACTGTCATGTCTGTAAACAAAAGCAAGAAATCCAGGCTACTGTGTGGTCCTGCAGTGTTTACAGTTTGCTCATACAGCAGCTGCTTAGAAGTAAAGTTATCCAACTCAAATGTTTCAAACAGAGATGACAAAAGAAATTAAAAAGTTACAACTTGCAGCTTTAAGTAAAGACTGCACTGGGAACGTGCACAAGCCCTCAATAGTGTGTTTAAACAGTGCGGTAGGTGTGGGCCATAGATTGTAGTCAATGTGCTGTGATCCAGTGGGAATTGTGAGTCATCAGTGCAGAACTGTCAAAGAGGGGCCTCGTGTCTCAGCGTTCTTAGCTTTGCCTGTACATCCTTAATCGTACAAACACTGTACTGTGGGGGGGGCTTCCTGTTTCTGCTTTCATTCTTTACTGCTTCACAGGATGTACTTTTTCATTTCTTGTCTCTCCAATTATTATGCCATTCATTTTATGGCATTCACTTCAGCCAACAGAAAGAACACAGGCATCTGGCTGATGTTAGAATTGTAATACTGGAAGATTAGTACATTCAAAAACTAGGCAATAACCTCTAACTAATGTTTCTTCAGACAGTGAATTCTGAGTATAGCGAGGACTCGGCATAATTATTGCCAGTCATGTTGCTGTGGGTATAAGATTTGACTTGTTAGGCAGGCAAAGTCTACATGTAGCGTTGCACTTTTGAATGCTAATTGACACATAAACATAAAATTTTGTTTTTATAGCTGCATTTAAACTGCAACTAATGCAGCACCTTAATACAGAGATCCAACACATACGTATTACAATATACATATTATAATATACATGTATGTATATATTTATACATGGTTTATATTTATATATAAGTTAATAAGTTATTGTTAAATATTTTGTTACAGAATGCACAGACACAAAAATTATGCAGCTGTTTGTAATAGAAACTGTTAATAAAAAGTCACAAATAGGGCAGCAACTAGCGGTTATTTTCCTAATTGTTTAATCTGTTAATTACTTTAAGAAAAATTGCACACCGAGTTTTCATCCCTGTATTTTGTAGGTCTACCACATGCCACTAACAAGGAGATGATCCCTTCCCAATAAAACTAAACAAAGATCAATGTTGTTGCTTTGAACACTGGGTAGGATGTAAAAAGAATTCATGTTTTAACACTGATCCAAAATACCATTAAATATGATCTGGTGGTGATTGTCATGCATAATTTTACTTTTCTTATCATATTCACTGTTTTCTTTTCTGTTTGGTTACTTTAATTTATGTGCAGTGAAGTTCAGGCCAAGTCTGAATCCAACCTTTGGTTTTCTGATTCTATACCCAAACTCCTCTAGAGCCATAACTTCCTGTTCTCTTCACAATACACTATATAAAGTGGCAGAATGCTGAGACATGCAAAATGGTGTTAATGAAAAATGTTGTTTTGCTTTCACAGGGAGTCGTGCCTACGTGCTACTGTCCCTCAGCCAGCAGGATGGCATTGAACAGCACATGGACTTCGACAACCGCTACACCCTGCTGGAGCTTTTTGCAGAGACCACCTCTTCGGAGGAACATGGTATCTCATTTGAAGGCATCCATCTACCCCAGGTACTCATCCTGTGTTCTGCTAGAAACTGGGACAGTTTTGGTTTACTGGTTAGTGGCTTGCATTCAGTAGGTTGCCAGTTTGATTCCAGAAGTCAAGAAGTCTTACAGGGTTGTATTGTAATTGAGGTAGAACTGAAATTAGTTTATCGGCCAGGCTGGTTGGCAATATTACAGCATGTAAACATATTTAAAAAATTGCTAACATTTAATTTTCACATTTTTAGTAAATTGCACATATAGGCAGAATTTGGATCAGATACTTTAAATTTAAGTTTTCTTAAATATAATATGGAATCATTTAGTGGCTTTGCAACCAGAATTCTGAAATTCTCCTAAGGTTCATGATCCTAATCTTTGTTAGGGATCACCTGTTAGGAGCAAGTGTACCTATGATGCCTCAAAATGCTGTCTAGAAAGGTAGCCAACTAGGGTTAGGAACAGCTAATATGCCTTTTGTTATAGGTGTTATTGATGGCAGATAAAGGCATATATTGTCAAGCTTGTGCCAGTGTCTATTTGTAACAATTGTTTATGTCTATCACAGATTCCAGGAAAGCTGCTTTTCTCTCTGGTAAAGCGCTACTTGTGTGTCACTTCACTAATGGATAAGCTCAACACGGCAAGTGTGGAGTCCACTTCTGAGCGACAGGATGTTGGCCCCTCCTCCTCCACGGCCAGCTACCAATCAGAACACGCACGTGTGCAGAGGGAGTTTGAGTTTACCATGGCTATGGCGAACCTCATCTCAGAGTTGGTGCGTGTCATGGGCTGGGACCGCAACCGCCAGCTGCCCCTCAGCTCAAGTGCAACCAGAATTGCAGAGAGCATAAATACTGAAACCCAGAAACACCCTGTTCGCTCCATCTTTCAACCACGCTTCACCGCTTCCCCATCTGTTATGGTCGCGACAGCAATGGCTGCTGCCACGCCACCAAAGAAGAAGAAAACCGCAAATGGTTTTAAGACGCGTTCTGACTTTACTTCACGTTCAAGTTATGTGGAGTATGTGCAGGACAGCCTGAAGAGTGGCATGATGGTGCGTATGCTGGAAGACTATGAAGAGGTCAGCTCCGGTGACGAAGGAGAGTTTCGCTACAGTAACGACGGCTCACCACCAGTGCAGGTCAGTGCCATCTGAAGGGATTAAGCTTTGATGTTTTGGCCAGGATGATTGGAAGAAGAACATATTTAAAATAAAAATAAAAATAACTGTGTCTGTGCCTGCCAGACAGAATTGCTATAATTCTTCAGCTTTCAGCAATTTTCAGACATACTTCCTGACTACCATTGTGTTGGTGGAATGATAAAGGGATATAGTAGTTCAGCCAACATTGTGGTATGTAATTAAATGAAGGTGGCCTCACCTCTTTTTTTCATGCTTCATGTTTACAGCAGCTACTGTTTTTGGAAAAAATTGCATTAGATGCAATATCTGACCAGTATGACACAACAAAATAACAAGTAACAAAACAAATGACAAAGAAATGGATGAATGGCTGGTGCCATGTGTAAGTGGATATATAATGCAGTACATCATGTGATATGTGCCACTATACATAATTATGTAATTATCACAATAATCAATTTTCAGGAAAATAATTAAAGCTGTAACGAATGCTGTTTTTGGTATTGTTGGTGTGCCTTACCAACCACAGTTCACTGTTACTGTTAGTATTATCTAGCAGCGTTGCAGTAAATTTGTTAATACTGCATTAAACAGTGTGCAGCTCTATCTGGAGTTTTAATGCATGCTGTGTTTGGCTCTTTGTCTTTTGCAGGTGTATTGGAACTCCTTATCCAGAACATACTGGGTGCACTGGCACATGATTGAGATCCTGGGCAACGGCAGTGGGGGTCAGGCAGAGAAAGAGACTCAAGAAAAGGCTTCTTCCCTTACAGAGACACTCAAACTCACTACAGGTAACACACACGTTATCTTTGTGTGGATTAGATTTTAACAGTATTAAGTAAGTCACTAACAGAAAGCACTTTTCTTGGACTCAAGAGAGTGAATATCTGAAATGTCCAGCACGTCTGTATTAAGTCTATGTAGACAAGTTGAGTGTTTGCATAATGCCATATGGTTGCTTTGGATCCATTCCCATATACTTCACTTTGCTAACTAACATAATTTGGACCATGGTGTACACAAGTACAGTATCAACACATTAAACTACTATTGTGAAATGCATTTCTGGTTAGTTTGTGGTTGATGAACTGGTACGGCAATGAACTGGCATGGCAAACTGGTATGGCTGTTTAGATCTTTGAGTTAGTTTTCAGGAGTTGATACCTGTTCTAGTTGATATCAACTATATTATATATATATATATATATATATTAATATATATTCTAACAGACACCAATAATATAATTATTAAGCATTTTTAATATTTTTAAAGGTGTTTTTTAAATTAAACAAAACCGATATGATGTTAAAGTACTATAGATTTAAAATCATTGCATTACAATAATAGAATGCAATAATTACAGTAATGGTAATATGAAAGAGGTGTTTTTAATTGTTAAAAAAAGCCTATTTGTCCTATAATGGCCTTTTACAAGCAAAAAAATATTTTTGAGGTGAATTATTTGTCTCCTGATATGGTGTTTCTTCTGAATGTGTGTTGAACTTAACAGTGAGTCAGACGTTCTTCTCAAAGCCCCCTGGTGGGCTTTACTCATTGCCTTACCTGACGGAGAGCTCTCAGGAGGACGCCGGCACCCTGAGCCGAGCAGAATGGTGGGAGGTGCTTTTCTTCATCAAGAAACTGGAGAGCAAGCAGCAGCAGGAGATCAGCAGTATTCTGCAGCAGAGCCTCGACGAGCCGGTAATCAGCTTCCCGCTCCTTCATGTTCCTCAGCATTTCCTTCACACAGTGGAGCAACAAACTCAGGATTCAGAATTACCTTTATGCATAACTGCAAATGACGAGCGAAAAACCTTCGCCTTTGTTTGCCATTTGAGTGGTGATTTTTAAACCTCTGTGTACAACAAAATGATCAGATCAGCTTGTTAAAATTTGTTTTACTATTTGTATAAACAAATGCCTGTAGAAGTAATAAAAACTTAAAAGCAGGGAAATTATTTATGTCCATTTGTGTTTTTGAGCTAATTAGCCAAAATGTAAAAGGGGTTTCAGTTTTCATAAGGTAATATTTTGTTCAATATTTTTATTCAACGCATTTATTTGTGGTGTAAAAATGTAGATTCAGTTTGCATTCACTTTTGCAGTCTGCATCTTTTAAAATATGCAGCCTATGAATTTGGACACAGCTATAGTGTGTTCAGGTTGGGTTAGGTTGCCCCTCCCACAGTGAACTATTGGTCCAAAATTATTCTCTAAACAGCTGTATGAAAACCAACATGTTTTCCATTTGGTTGTTATTGCAGTCCTTTGCTGCAGGGCTTTGCTGCAACATTTTTCATTCAGTAAGATCTGCGTGGAATATTAAATAGAAACTGACCATTCCAAGATCTTATGCATTGACTTGGTAGACTTGGTATCTTTCCCATTTGTATTATTAATGTCTACCAACAATGTTGCCAGTTTCTTTGATGAATTGAGTAGATATTGTTTTAATGTAATTATTGCAGTGTATTCCTTATTTGTCCTTAAGTTGTATTATAGCCACCATCTCTTTACAGTATATACTAGTATCTACATGGCTCATTAAAAAGCTCAGGCACTAGTTAAGGTGTATTTTAAACTGTAACAAATGACCTGGCAATGTGTGTAACTACTATTAAGACTACTTGGGATGTCATGCTTTATTCTGTTGTCTCCTGGTATCTTTCAGATGGTGGAGCTGGATGAGTCCACTCTCATCCAGCTGTCCCTCACGAGCGAAGTAGCAAGAAAAGTCCTTCACTACCTGAAACAGAACTTGCAGCCCTCCTGTCTGGGAGACCTGCTCTGCTCCCACACTTTCACCAAGCACTACCTGAGCTGTGGGGGTGCCGGCCTGGAGGATGAGGAGATGCTGATGGACGGCTCGCTTGGAGGACAAGGAGCTTTGTCTTCATCTTCATCAGCCACAGCTTCGTCCTCCTCAGGCTCCTCCTGTACCATGGGCTCCGTGTCTAAGAAAGCCAAGAAGGAGATGCCGGCAGATACGGGCAGCTGTGGCAGTGAGACAGAAAGTGAGCTTCCAAGTGAGGATGACACCAAATATCCAGATGATCTGGAGGAGAAGATGAAAGGCAAGAACCTTTTCAATCTTATAACAACATGTTCACTTAAATGCTTCTATGGAATGGGAAGTATCACAAGCATTTCAAAAATATGAACAATCATTGCATTATTGTGTTGGTTTTCCTCAAGCATTCTGGTCTGATTTGGTATTCCTCATTTTAGTGTGCTCTTCTATTCTGTTTACATTTACATTAATGCATTTAGCAGATGATTTTATCCAAAGTGACTTACAAATGAAGGAACAAAAACAGTAGGAATAGAAAAAGGAATAGAAACAGTTGATCAACTGAAAAAAGAAACAGTTTTACAAGCGTGGTGCCAGTTTTCCTAGACTATTGATTGGTCAATTTATGGTACCTAGAACCTGTTTCCCTTAGGAAGTAGACATCTGGTTGACATTTGGTTTAAATCTGTTATTTCCATGGGTTTGTTTTGTAGTTTTGGTCTCTGCAATCTCATTGTGATTAAATGATGTTTAAAACAACTTGTGCAGTGACCATTAACATCAATGTTCATTAACGCTGTGAGAACCACTTTTTGAAAAAAGGACTAGACCAATTTTACCTCTGCAAGTTATCTGTACCTGTAAGCCCCATCCATTTCACACCCTTGTTTCCTTCTGATTTATTTTTTACTTGCTTACACAATTTTTTTTTATTAAGACTTTTTTTTGCTCTGTAATGTCACATTTGTTAAAATCAGTCCATGTATCAGTTTTCATCTTTAAATGCTTTATGTTGCTGTTGCCTGCAGTGTTCAGCAGTCCAAAGGTACAGGGTAAGAAGAGCTCTCTGGAGAAGATGGGTGAGGTGGTGGACATCATGAAGAAGAGCAGCTCAGACTCTGGACTGCAGCTGGCCGGCATGAAAGTCATCAGTAAGATTTTAGAGGAGGAGGGACCTCAGGAGAGAAGCACCCTGAGATCAGACTCTGCACAGAGCATCCGGTGAGACCCCATGAAGTGTTTACAGACCGGAAACACTTCAGATTCAGATCTGCGGGTAAAGATTTAACAAGAGTGAGGGGATGTTGATGGTTTCTGCCCAAGGAAATATTTAACCGTCATTTTTAACTGTATTTTCATTTCCTTCAATTTTGGCATGAAATGAGTTTTATTCTCAGGACCACATTTTCTAAATTGTGAAGTTAAATTTTACTTTTTAATTCACGCATTTCTATTTTTTAATTATTTTAATTATTATTTATATTTGCTTCACTCAAATGTTTCTTTAAGCGTTCAATTGTAGGTGAGGTGGGCTGAGTGTCTTTCTCCTACACAGTGATAAAGTGATAAAGATGTTGGTGGAGATGATTGGCAGTCAGCCCAAGCAGAACGCTGTCACCGCTCTTCTGCTGACCCGCAGTCTAATGCTGAAATATGAGTGGAGGGTCTCCTTCGCCACAGAGGGTGGTGTTAAAGCCATCCTGTCCTGCATGCAGGAGTATCCCACCTGTATACAGGTGCAGCAGATCACACTGGCGGTGAGCACAATGTCCTGTGTTTTTACTTTGAGTCACATGGGTCTTCATCCTGCCATTCAGGATTAAAGTTATTGAAGCAGTGATTTTAGAATTTGGCTTAGGTTGATGTTTCTGCATCACATGCGTTTTAGATAATGCATACGCTGGATAAAATGTAAATCACAGGTGCATTAATTGCACTTTTAATTTGGTTCTAACAAGTGTGAACAAGTATCACACAAGTACAAGTGTGAACAAGTATCTTAACTTGAACTGTAATATTTTATTTTATCCTTTTACAGACTCTGAAGGTCATAACAGGTGCCAGTAAGCATGATCCCCGTAGTGTGGGTGGGTGTCTGCCCCTGTCTGAGTCTGGCACTCAGATGATGCTGGAGATCTTCGCGAGCATAGGCTCTGCCACTCCAGAAGGCTCCAAAGGTCTCCTGTGTGCCATCCCCTCTGCCATTGACCTCATGCTCAGCACAACAGGGTGAGATGTTGTGAGATGTTTGAAGTCTGGTCATGTTCAACAGTCTCTGCTAGATTTCTGCTGATGTTTATACTGTTAATTTACACAGCTGTGGTTTGTCTGTGCGGAACGGGCTGCTGGTCATCATTATGCTAATCTCCAGCCACAAGACTCTGGCCGAGCAGCTAGTCGCCTGCAATGTCAGCGCCACACTGAAGAAGTGCCTTTCTGCTCAGAATCACCACAGCATGTTGGCCATCATTGCCCTCAATCACATCTCCATGGTCCACAAGCTTGAGAAAAAAGGTGTCACCATTCTAAATCCTGTTTTGATTTGTCTTCTGATAAATAAAATTGGTTCTTGTTTGGCTTGTATAGCAGTTCTGATTGAACATTACATAAATCTTAAATTTCATTAACTTCTATTATACTATTAACGTCAACTAAATTCTTAAAGTCCAGATTATACAACATATTGGTTTTATTTCTTGTAAAATTGCAGCTGCATGTTTACTATTAGCTGGATAAGTAGTAAAATGTTACAATGTTAACCAAAATATTAGTGTTTATTCAGGAAAATGTAAGGAGTGTTTGCCTGTGAGAAGCTTATTGAAATTATGCTAGAATGTTGTGATTGGTTTGCTAGGTTGTTTTGGATGGTTGTTAGGGTTTCCATGTGGTGAAACACATGGGTGTTGTGTGTTTATATAATCCACCCCCATGACTCAATAATGTTTTCATTCCTATATATAGTTTGGGATCGTGGGATATAGTTTGGGATTGGCAATGTGTTTTAGCAAATGTAAATGTTTTTTAAAAGTTTCATAGCACCTCAGTAAACTGCATTAACAGTGTCCAGATAGTGTGGGAGGAGTTAATTTCTAAAGTTAACTTTAAAAAAAAAAATATTGATGTTTAGCAAACAACGCAAATTTTTTCCGTAATAACATACCATGAAATATAATACAATAACTAAAGGTATTTAATTGTCTTCATTCTAGAGGCACATACAGATGTTTGTACTGTAATTGCCTGTTATAAACCAATTTTCGTCTCTGTAGAGTCTAAAGATGAGCATGACTTCAAAGACACAGAACTGAAGATGTTGGTTGTAAGTCTGAAGGAAATGCCTGCCACTAAAGAGGTCATACTGACCCTGGAACAGCTACTGTGTGACGACACCTCTCAACTGGAGGAAGAGAGAAATGAGGTGACCCACAGCAGAGACACCTTCCAGGACCTTATCCGCCTCATGGACCAGCACAGAGTGGACCGGGCTGTACAGCTTTCTATCCTTAGGTAAGATCTACGCATAAAATAACTTACAACAAGCAGAAGGAACATAAGATGGTATTCCTGTATTGTAATATTTCATTACTTTGAGGTAGATATATTGTTTAGCTTCATTTTCATGAAAATGTATCACTGTTATTATTATAGAGGTTGGGTTAATGGTGCACCACACATGATTTTCAGTTATTGTTTGTAAAGACAGCATTGAAACGTAGCCCCTCCTCTTGGACATATACTCCATAGAAGCACACGCCTCCTGCATGTTGCTATTGAAATGAGGCTACAAACCCATTGGCAAAAGGTTTCCTCACAGAAATGTTTGAAGCACCTTAAAACTGTTTTTTTTAAGACCTTAGAATTGTTTTTTTTTGTAGACACAAACACCACCACACACTTCTAGTGCATCTTGAATAATGATTGAGAGGAATTCTTTTATACCTGTATGAGTTTATACTGTATTGTTCTGGAAAATCTTGTCTAGTGCATCATCATAATAGCCATTGTTTCAAAACTAAGGACATTATTGTAGCTATTTGCATTTGATCTTTTTTTTAATAATTTAATTTAATTAATTAGATCTTTAGTAGCATCTGTTTTGTTTTCAACAGGATTTTGAACAAGTTTCTAGACAACTTCCAAGAAGATCTGCTGCCATGGCATGAGAGTATCGAGCCATGTCTGTCCTCCATGACGGCTTTTATCAGTGACAGAGAGGTATTTTTACCTTTTATATGGCAATCATTTATTAGGTAATCATGATGTCATTATTCAATCATGATACACATTAGTGCCTCATCCCTCTGTTGCCCCCGCTCAGGTTGTACAGCAGTTTATCCGCTTCCTGTATCGACTCGCATCTCTGAATAAAGACTATGCTGTCGTGATGTGCCGCCTGGGCACCAAAGAGGCCCTTCTCAAAGCCCTGGACAAACACAGTACCAACCTGCTCTCAGTTACAGAGCTGCGTGATGTGATCAATGACTGTGAGAAATATGCCAGTCTTTACAAGAAAATGACCACCAGCGTGCTGGCAGGGTGCATACAGGTATAACAATGATACAGTACAGCTCAAAAGTTTGGAAACACTTAATTAAATGGTTTACTATCTTAAAAATCTTTTTGTTCTGAAACTGTTTAGCTAAATGTTTAAAATTATTATTGTAGACAAAAATATAATTGTGCCAACATACTAGTTTCTGGTATATAATTATTTAAAACACTTTAATATACTTAATTTAGTTTAAAGAAAAGTTGTTTAAAGATGTGGAATCAAGCGGAACTGCTTTAAAATCCTTTAAGCTCTTAAGAAAAGGGGAAAGTACATTTGTGCACATTTAATTTTAATTTATGAATGAATAAATCTAGTTAACAATATTATTTGAGTTAACAGGCTAGTTAGTAGACTTTGCTACATTTATTCTCAGTTCATCATTCATGTTTTGTTCACTTGATACATCCCTCATCTGTATCATCAGATGGTTCTTGGTCAGATTGAAGAGCACCGTCGCAGTCATCAGCCCATTAATATTCCCTTCTTTGATGTATTCTTAAGGAACTTGTGCCAAGGTCAGTACCTGAAAAACCATTAAACTGCAAGCTAGTAGTTAGTGTTTAGTTATAGACTAAAGGCTTTGGTGTAATTGTATCTTCAGTGTCTAGTAAGCTGCTTTATCAGGTTCATTTGTTAATAAAAATGAATTATCTTCTCCAGGCTCCAGTGTGGAACTGAAGGAGGATAAATGCTGGGAGAAGGTGGAGGTTTCCTCCAATCACCATCGAGCTAACAAGCTGACAGACAAAAACCCCAAAACCTACTGGGAGTCCAATGGCTGCACAGGCTCCCATTTCATCAACCTTTACATGCACAAAGGGGTGGTGATCAGGTATGTTGGAACTGTAGGGTTTCTTTTAGTGTCATGTTAATCAGGTCCTTAGCTTAAATTTTAGATTTTTTCTATAAGCAAGACCAACATATATAACCAATATTTATCAAAAATATTAAATGACATTGACAAATAGATACAGAGTATTTAAAATACTGCTAAAATTCAGCTTTAATTTGTAGCAACTTTAAAATCCTTTTTCATTGTTTATTTTATTTGACAGGCAGTTGTCGGTGTTGGTGGCCACTGAGGACTCTAGTTATATGCCGGCTCGTATTGTCGTTCTAGGAGGAGATGATCCCACAAACATCAATACTGAACTCAACACTGTGAGAAACCATTCATCTCATTCATCTAACACAAAAGATTATTGTGAGGGATCAGTAAGATGACACGTAATGATGCCTCACACTTTATGTTGAACAGGTGAATGTGCCGCCTTCAGCCAGCCATGTGGTTCTGCTGGAGAATATGACTCGATTCTGGCCCATCATTCAGATCAGAATCAAGCGATGTCAGCAGGTCCGACATTTTCAGTGGGAATATCATACTGTTATTGCAGGTTTTACAGTGCCAAACACAGTCAAAAAACGGTCTGCCAAATGGCAAATGTAAATGTATTCAGACATTGTTTTATGCTGCTGTTGTAAGTAATGTAACATCTTTAAATCTCATCAATATTTAATGCAGTTATATTTTCTGTAGCTTAATTAGAGCCATGTTAATGGCATAAAGGTTTTACTTTTAGTTTAAGTTGCTCTGAGCCTTTAGACACTTAAAGGCACTAAACAAACTGTAAGTGAAACAAACGGCAAAAGTCATAATGCATAAGTTTAACTGTAATTTAAGTGTTAATTAATGCCAATCAGTGTAATGAGGGCTTCAATTAATGGAGGATATGGATAGATGTTTTGAGTAATCTACAGCTGTTCTTTTCATCCTATTGTCTGCTTATTTTTCCATGTGTTATTGTTTCCTGTGAACAGGGTGGCATTGATACAAGAGTTCATGGGTTTGAGGTTCTGGGGCCGAAGCCCACATTCTGGCCTGTGTTTAAAGAACAGCTGTGCTGCCGCACGTATCTTTTCTATACTACTAAAGCTCACACCTGGTGCCAGGAGATCCTGGAGGACAGGAACCAGCTGCTGCAGCTTTTTAACAAGTAAGACATTCTGGTGTTGTTATTGTGTATTTGGCAGCAGTGTTCTGTTGTGGCCAAGTTTTGCCATAGGTGATGTATAGGTACCATGTACCATATGGTCAACCTCTGAAGGCTTCTTCCTCTTATATGCTCCTCTCTGGGTTTAGGTTGAACAGTGCCCTGAGACATGAGCAAATGTTTGCAGACCGTTTCTTGCCTGATGCTGAGGCAGCAGAGGCCTTGGGTCGGACCTGCTGGGAAGCCCTCATTACTCCTATTGTACAGAGCATCACTGTCTCAGGTAAGCAGCAGTTAGGAAACACACTATGTAACTGTTAGTCTTGCATATCCAGAGGTCTGTCTAATATAATTCAGGAAACGATGATGAAGCTTAAGTGTGTATAGACTTTCTGTCCCAAAGTGCTCTGTGCAGTCCCTCAAACTCGAAATAGCTTTTATATGTTTGAATGATTTGATGCTAATAATCGTAAACATTGGCAAATCCAATGATCAGTTATTCCTCAAGGGCTTAGTATGTTGTAAACACTCCAAACATTGCATAAAATTGGAAAATTAGAGTAAAATTTCCCTGTTTTTTTTTTTCTTTTTTGAGCCCACATCCATCTAAATTTGGGAATGCATTTGCTTTAAAACCTTTTTGCTCAATTCTTTGTAAGTGTATCAGTTAACTATTCTACCATATTTTAGTGACATTGTAAAGTGTGATTTGGGATTAAAGTGTGATTTTTCTGGTTAACAGAGACTTCAGCTCTGAGCCCTCTGTCCTGGCTGCTCAATGAGTATTTGGAGAACGCCGAGTCCTCAAGGCGAAATAAGAGCTCAGCGGCCATCTTCAACTCACGTGTGCGCCGCCTCACGCACTTGCTCGTCCATGTGGACACCAGTACTGTTGACACAGAGGAGCTTAAACCTCCCATCAAATCCAGTGAGTGACCTCGAAACCACAATGCTATCTCTGCTACTGCTAGCGCTGCTACTGTGGCACTTTTATACAGGGACAAAAAGAGTCATTATGATCGTATGACATTATGACCCTATTTCTATGTCGTAATTGATAATGCAGCACAAAAGAACTGGTGTGTCATTTATAAAGCACCTATGGATTGTGTTAAACCAAAGCTGGTATTTTTCTTGTTTTCAGAAGGTATCAACAGAAGCAGAGATTTAAAGAGTAAGTAGTAGTGTAGAAGATAATGTTATTTTTTTGACATCATTTTATTTTGCAGCACCGCATCCATCTGCTCTACTCAACCCCAGACTAACCATAACAAAATGCTTATTTTTGTTTCTGCATTTGTCTTTTATATAAAAATTTTAATGCTGTGACCTTCCCATCTGAATTGCTGGTGGGGCTGCATGATTTGTATTAAAACATTAGTGCAGTTTTTGACAAATATTGCAAAAAAGTATGAAATTATTAACATTTAATATTGCAATTCAATTATGCAGATATTCAGACAATAAAGAACGGTCAATACAGAATTTGTTGTGTAAAAAATGTATGCAGAAACTGTTTTCACAAGCAAAGTTTGGCCCATGTTTTTATGCTAATATAAAGAGAGACACTTTAAACAATGAAGTTGTCTTTGGAAGAAGTTGCGATTGGTTACACTGTTTTTTGGAACTCAGTTCTCAGTATTGTTGTTTTTCTAATATTATTCAGTTATTAATTTACAATACATGTTCTGCAAAAGGGGTCTGTTAAAATAAAATTTAACAGATTTTAAAAATTGTTTTCTTAATTGTGCAGCCCTAATGCAGGCACATTTGTTTTTCTCAGTTTTGCCTGTATTTTGGTTTGTGTGTTTTTTTTTGTTTTTTTTTTAAATATTTGCTAGACATTGTCAGTGTCAGTTTCTTAATGTGCTTTTTGTTGTTTTACAGATGGCAAAGATGGAAAGAATAAGGAAACGGCTGCAGTGAGCTCATCTTCATCATCTGTCAAACCCAAAGTGAAGAATACCAGCAGCATTGCAGGCATCGCTCTGTGCTGGCAGGGAGTCGTCCAGCGACAGGTTAGACAATTATCAATGTGCAGTGGACTGAACCTGTTCAATTCTTTATATTCAGGTACAAGCAGAATTCTGAGAAATGTAAAGTAGCACTATATATCATACTTACAGTTTTTATTTAAAGTTAAGACTATTAGCAGGTCAGAAAAAGCAGAACTAACATGCAATTGATTTTCACTTTGCACTGGGAAAAGTTGAGATCAAAATAGCTGCAGTTTAATGGTAGCTGATATGTTTTCATTAGGTAAAATATTGAATAAGTCATAAGATATGTGTATTTTGTAACTGAATGACTAATGGTTGTGCAAACCCTGTGGAGCTATAAGAATTGTTAATGACATGTTTACAATAGCTTTGTTTTGGCTGTTTCCAGGTGAAGAGTTTTTTAGATTCTACATGCAGTCTTCCTGACTTTGTTGAGCGCTACAGGAACATGTTCTTACGGCTGAAGAATGCGATGGAGGAGCTGTTTGGTCAGCACACTGCTTTTGTGCTTGCGCTGCGCCAGGGCTTTTCTGCTGCCCTGCTCCAGCTCTCCATCCTCACTGCCATGCATGTGAGTCAGAATTCTGCCAATTCAGAAACTGAATTCTAAATGAAAACTGAATGATTTCCCTGCATGTAATGTGAAGTCAGAAGCGTGTGTATGCGTGTGCATTTATACCTGTTTTTTATCACTTTATGGGGACCAAATAGTGTAATAGTCCCCACAAAAATAGTAAAACTAATAAATTTTGACCTTGTGGGAATATTTCTTAGGTCCCCATGAGGAAACAGGCTTATATGATAAATCATGCACAGTGTAAAAGTGTGCACAGTCTCCTGTGAGGGCTAGGTTTAGGTGTAGGGTAGGTGTAGGGTTATAGAAAATACGGTTTGTACAGTATTAAAACCATTACGCCTATGGAATGTTCCCATAAAAGATGGAAATATTATTATATTGTTATAATATATAATATTGTTCTTCAGGTGAGTGAACGGTTTGCACAGTACATAGACAGGATGATCCAGGAGAGTGGGGTGGATTCTAATGTGGACACCCTGACTCAGCTGCAGCAGTTTCTGGAGCCCATGCTCTTCCTGTCAGGTCTGGAGCTCGCCAACACCTTTGAGCACTTTTACAGGTGTGGTTTCTGGTACAGTCAACATTATTTACAAGCATATATTTTTACTTTAATAGTTAAAAATACAGAAAATGCCATGTGGGGACAAATGGTTTAGTTTGATTAACATTATTTAATCGGTTCATTAAAACATGTTGAACTGGATTACAGAAATGAATCATAATCTCAAATGGATTTTTGATATGATGTTTACACTTGAGATTTAACATTTTCATATGTTTTCATAATGATTCAATGGCCAAATAAGGAGCCTATTCACAATAAAGTGAATTCACTTAAATTTACATTTGTTCATTTGACAGACACTTTTATCCAATGCGACTTGAATTCAGGGTATACATTTTTATCAGTACTTGCATCACTTGGGATTGAACCCACAACCTTTGCGCTGCTAACACAATGCTCTACCAGTTGAGCTGCAGGAATGCTACCTGAGCCTGTACAGGGAATATATATTGAAATAATGTCTTGTTGTGTTTATATGATAGATTAAAGCACTATAAACTGTGCAGTTTTATTACAGAACACTTTACAATGTGCATGTCTTTGTTTTCAGGTATTATCTGGGAGATCGTCTGCTGGGTCAGGGCAGGGTGTGGTTAGAGAGCGCTGTGGTGGAGCAGATCGGCACATGCTTCCCAAACCGCTTTCCCCAGCAGATGCTCACCAGCCTGAGTGAGTCTGAGGAACTTCAGCAGGAGTTTCATCTGTACCGTCTACAGCAGCTGGACAAAAACCTGGAGAACTTTGAGGAGGCAATTTTGACTGATCTTCTGAAAATCTTCTTTTATTTAGTTTCAATTCAGGTTTTTTTCAGAAATGATGACAGTTTACATTATTTGTCATGGTTTTATTGGTTTGTATGTCATTAGATGATGGATGAAGATGTTTCTGAGCCAGAGGAAGAAAGTGATGTGAAGGTGTTGGTGTTATCTCCACGCTGCTGGGTTGTGTCAGCTCCATGTTACCTTGAGGATTCCAGCAAACACTTTCCCTCTCAACTCTACACCTACCTGGCTGAGTTCACAGAGTTTTACACCAACAGTTAGTTCAAACTCTACTGCACTCATAGGAAATGTGATGCAGAACAGATTTAGCTGTGAATCATCAGCATGTTCCTGGATCAACACTCTTTGTTGGCCCTTAAAACTGCATTCCTGGTCTATTAATCATCAGCTTCAATCCTAATCAGTAGTTACTGGGGGTTTTCACACTCATAGGAAACATGGAAATATCTGAGAATTTTACAGGTGTGATTTCCAGACATCATCATCATCATCATTCCAGACAAATCATATAGCCAATATTGTTTATTTTAGTGATGCTTAGATCTTAAAATAATAGAAATTGTTTTTTTCTTAACCATCTTTATAATGTCACCTCAAGCTACTGCAGTGGACATGGAAAACATCTTGAAAGTTCATTGGTCAAAAATGATATTCAAAAATTACTGTTTAATTGTATTTAAGGCTAATAAGTATGTTTTGTAAAATGAGGACTAAGGAGGGTGTTGATTCAACTTCAGGTCTTTTGGCTCAGTCACTTTAAACCTCTAAGCCTCCATCTAGCGTCTCTTCTAGTTTGGCAGTTAATTTGTATATCTGCCTTATAGGTCAGCACATGTACAGCTTGACCCACAGCAAACCCAGACGGCTGCAGTGGACTTGGCTCGGCCATGCAGAACTCAAATACGGCTCCTGCACCCTTTACATCTCCACGCTTCAGATGTACATTCTGCTACAATTCAACCAACAGGAGGTATTTCCTAAAAACAAGCTTGTGTGTGTGTGTGTCGCGTCTGTGTGTGTCGCGTCTGTGTGTGTCGCGTCTGTGTGTGTCGCGTCTGTGTGTGTCGCGTCTGTGTGTGTCGCGTCTGTGTGTGTGTGGTAGCTTCAGATTTTCAGTTCTTCCTTCTGTATACCTCTGCTCACCATTTGCTCGTCCTTAAGGATGTGAGTGTTGAGGCACTGCAGCAGGCCACTGGTCTGTCTCCGGCTATGCTGAGTCATGCTCTCAAACCCCTCACTGCAGAAAAAAGTGTTCTGACTCACACAGGCTGCAGCCAAGACCCTGTGAAGGGTGAGCAAACCTCCCTCATTTATTGTCATCACAACACACATACAACGGTCACCACAATTATACTTCTGTTTGGTTCATCTTCTGATGAAATGACATTGTTTGTGTTGGCTGGAAATAAAAAAATACAATATTAAATTTTAAGCATTGTATTCACTGTCTGAGTTCCTAGTCTTGCCCTTGTAAATTTGTGCAATAAGCAGAAGCCATTAAAAATGGAAGTTCTTCTTAAATAGCATTTATAGGAATCTTAAAATTCCTAAAAATGTATAAAAAATATTTCCACTGAATGTGGCTTAGAAAGTGACTGAATTAAACTTCTTAAATTGTTTCTGAATTTACAAAAAAAATGCTTTTGAATCGCAATGTTTAAGTTAGTTCTGTCATCATCAGTGAAGGTTTATATCAATGAATGCCAAAGCCTCATGGATCTCTGTAATTAACTGTGATTCACCTTTCAGGGGTCCTGAAACTGAACAAGAGGTTCCTATCACAGAGCTCAGACAGACACGCCCACTGCTTCCTGCTTCCTAAGCAGACTTATCTAAATGTGGATGAAGATGCTGCTCTGACACTGGAGAGGAAGAGGAACTACATCTACTGTGTTATTGTGCAGATCATGAAGAACGAGAAGGAGATGCATATTGATAATTTGGTGTTCAAGGTAAAGTACGGATATGTTATTACAGTACTGTTACATTTCTGTAATGCAAAAAAAACCCTGAATTATTATTGCTGTAATGTAAGACGATTTTTAAAATGTGATGTTTTAAAAAGAATATCATGTGTTGTTTATATTGTTGCTGTTTAGAATCAGTGCATTGTTAGTATTTTATTGCATATTAAAAAATACTTTGATTACAGAACTTCAATTTTTTTGACATTTCCATTGTGATTTGTATTATTGTCATTAAAATAAGATGTTGTGCTGGTTTGTTATATTGCAGGTATTGGACAGGTGTCAGAAACAGGAAGCAACTCGTGCTACAGCATCAGTCCGCTTTAGCTGCAGCACTACTGACGTGCTCTCCTGCATCATGCACGTCATCAACAAAGGCTACCTTCGCCGCAACGAAGACAGCCCTCACATTGTGGAGTTTTTAATGGAGAACCCCTCCACTCCTCGCAAGGGCCAGGCACAGTTCTCCTTCAAGACAGATTTGAAGAAGAGCTCTGCGAGTGGCAGCAAGGCTGACACCAGGTGTACAGATGATCCTTTAACCTTTGATCTTTGATTCCTGTGCGAGATGAGTAGCAGAGGACATGACATGAAGTTAATGTCAATAAGATAATGATAAGAAATGTGTTGGTAACCAAAGTGGCACCCATTGACTTCAATTGTGTAAGGGGCAAAAAAGACAGAGGTTTCTTTTGTGCTTCACAAAAGAGAAAAGTCATAGGTTAGGAATTTCATAGAGAAGGAGTTACATACATCTAATTCATCATTACGAACAGAAAATGCTGCAATCAAAATAAAAGGATCAAAATCAGTTATTAAGCAACTACATCAGTACAGAGTGTTCAAAACTTTCTCTATACATTTGAAAGTATACTAGTGTAGACAGGATACCCTAATTTGAGCTGTTTTATAGGAAAGGTGATTTTGATGTCAACATACATAAAGCTGCTGGGTACTTTACTTACGTTTATGTTTCAACTTTAAATATGCCTTAAACACTCATTTCAAATGGACTGTTTTACCAAAAGAATGTGTGGTTAGAATATTTTTTATGGTCATCTTAACAGCATTTTAATATCAAGCAGCACATCCAAATGTTTTTACGTTGTCCCAGTAGAAATTATTTTAAAGATGAGAATTGTTTTAAAAATAACTTTTAATAAGTAATAATTGTTCATTATTATTTAACAATTAGAAACTTTTATAAAAAAATTTATTAGCTCTTAAAACAACTTCAACCTGGTTGAATCAGGAAAGGTTTTATTTCGTAATTACTGCTAATCAGTATTGTGATGGCTGTCATAAGCATTTAGGATGTATTCGATGTGAAGAGCTGTACATTTCTTCTACTTTGCATATTTCTGTAATTAATTTAGCTATTAATAAAACTGTGGTACTAGTGCAATCTAGTGATATTAGCTAAGATTTAAACATTTTACAGAGTTTGCAGAATTCCTCTCAACAGATTGCGGTTGTCCCATAGAAGACACATTATAACTTTGGTGTGTATCTCCCCCTGCAGCTTGGGAGGTCTTATCGTTTCTCCACATCACATGGAGGATGGTGTGCTGGAGGCTGTGCTATTCTCCATGGGTCGCACGATGACTCAAGAGGAGGTCCGGCAGCTGATGCAGCGAACCGTACAGCAGGTGGCAGGAACTCTGAGTTTGGATTTGGACAGGGCCGAGCACCTTCTAATACACTGCAAATGGAACGTGGACACGTTGATCCAGCGTTACACAGATGACCCAGACTCACTGGTTCTGGCTGCTGGCCTTAAGATCCGAAACCCCCAACCTGCCCCTGGCCCTGTGACCCAATGTCCTGTGTGCCTTTCCCAGGTCAAAGAAAGCGACCCCCCTCCCATGCTGTGCTGTATGCATTACTGCTGCAGGGTGAGTGTGGGGCTAAAGTATTCTCTGTGAAGGAAGTTAATGGGACCATTACATGGCTTGGCAAGAGTTTTTATTTAGTGTTAACTTATGATTATGACCTTATAACCTATAAAAACATTTTGAGAATTTACATTTTGAGGGCTTCACCTACATTCACTGTTGTAGTTTCTGCCAGTTGTCTTGGTTTCTTGGTTTTATAGCATGGCAGGTTTTGTATATCTGTGACTTTAAGACTGTAATTTAAAATGACAGTTTTCTCCTCCCAACAGTCGTGTTGGCAGGATTTCCTCACTGCCCGAATAGAACAGAATCTGGTGATGAACTGTGATTGTCCAATCACAGACTGCCGGGCGCAGCCTACCTCTAAGTTCTTTCATAACATTCTCACTGATAAGGACACCATTGCCAAAGTACGTGCATAGCCATCATGTACACAAACACTATGGGTTGAGGGACCATTGAAATGTTTAATACCCTGATCTATTTTTGATCTCTCTCCTGCAGTATGACAATGCCCTTCTGCGAGGCTTTGTGGAGTGCTGCTCCAACCTGACCTGGTGTACCAACCCTCAGGGCTGTGACCAGATCTTGTGCAAGGAGAACATAGGCAGCATGGGCACCTGTTCCAAGTGCTGCTGGTCTTCCTGTTTCAGTTGTAACTTCCCAGAGGTGATCTGCCTAATGAAACCTCTTTATAAGCTATTGACACACCTCCGTAGTGTGAGTGAGCCACTTGTTAGGGGATCTCAGAATATGTTGCTGGACATATTTCACCACAATTTAATAAACCATATTTCACTACCAAAATAGAGTTGTGTAACAGGAAGAATAAAACTAAATTTATAGTTACACATTATGGTAGTGTTTGTTGTACTTCCTAATTTATAGAATTTCCAAAAAATAAAAACTTTCCAAAAATTTTTTTCCAAAAAAAATTTCATTTTTATTTCATGGTGTTCAGTATTGTGTATTTAGTATAAGTTTATTACATTTAGCATTGTAGTTGCTTGACTGCAATACGTTTATTACAGAATATGTATACAGTGTACTGTTCTGTAATACCAGGCACACTACCCAGCAAGCTGCAGTCACATGTCTCAGTGGATGGATGATGGAGGCTATTATGAGGGAATGAGTATGGAAGCGCAGAGTAAACACCTGGCCAAGCTCATATCTAAACGCTGCCCCAGCTGCCAGGCCCAGATTGAGAAAAATGAGGGTTGTTTACAGTGAGTACACAGCATGCCACTCAGTTCTATTAGAACCATTGGGTACATCTTTTTTTGTAATCCACACTTCATGTTTTAGGATCAGTATTCCATTCCTCTTTTAAACCTCTAATGAAATCAGTGTTTTTGACACACATGACCATCATCATCACATGCCAGTTTCTCTCTCAGTTTTGTTTAATTTGTTTGAGAATCATGCAAAGAACCCTTGTTTCCTTGCAGCATGACATGTGCCAAATGTAACCATGGATTTTGCTGGAGGTGTCTGAAGCCATGGAAGCCAACACACAAAGATTACTACAACTGCTCAGCCATGGTAAAGATCTTCAAAACAAGCAGAAACTCAACCACCAGTTTATCAGCAGATTCAAAGCATTTTAAATAGAAAAATGTAAAAGACACTGCTTCTAAAAACCTGCCCTAACAATATTGTGGTATCATAGGTCAGCAAAGCTGCAAGGCAAGAGAAGAAGTTTCAAGATTACAATGAGAGATGCACCTTCCATAACCAAGCCAAGGTTTGTTGAAGTAATTTGTCAATTATTTCAGTGATACATGGACTTGTATTTCTTTTGTATGTATTATTGGATGTAAATATATTATTGTTTTCTGTAGGACTTTGCAATCAATCTGGAGAACAAGGTGTCCTCTATCAATGAAGCGTTGCAGATGAAATCTTTGACGTTTGTGATAGATGCCTGCAAGATTCTTGCTCAAGCTCGGAAGGTGTGAATCTCTAATCTCTCTATTGTCTAACGTCTTGTTTGTTTTATACTCTGTATTCAAGTTCATGTCCTTATCCTTGGATTTCTGTGATGTGTCCTATAGGTTTTGGCCTACTCGTGTGTATACAGCTATTATAACCAGGATACTGAGAAGATGGATGTGATGGAGCAGCAGACAGAAGCTCTGGACCTTCATACTAATGCCCTGCAGATCTTACTCGGTTGGTATTAGGAAAAGCGTAACCTCGGCATTCTGGAAGTGCATCTCTGTTGTTATTGTTTTTGCGTAATAGTGGAGCTGTTTGAAAGGAAACGCATTAGGCATCCAGTCTATTTTACTGGTTCTGAATGCATTTACTATTTCATTGAAGAACCAAACCATCCAGCTCTGGTATAAACATTAAACATGGTTTGACATAAAGTTTACAAATTCTTAGTAACTACAGTATTAATTGAGTTTTGTGATAGTCACTTTATCAAATGTTTTTGTTCAACAAAGCTATAGCCCGATTCATAAAAAGTATATGTCTGCAAGTTTACATCTAAATTTATTGTGTAATATTTTCAGCGGTATACAAATATTTGCATATTTGTATGGCATTCACAATACTTCAGGGGTGGGCAGTCCCCCTTGACTAATCCAGGATAGTTAAGATTCATTTATTAGGTGATTAACAGCTAGCAATGTGGTCAGTATTGTTCTGTTCTATAGTTGTTTTCTACAGTTTTGAAAAACTGTTTTTTTTTTCTTCAGAGGAAACACTATTGCAGTGTACCGATCTTGCCTCCTGTGTGCGACTCCTAAAGCCAGAACATCTTAACACCGGTTTGGAACTGATTCGCAGAATTCAGGAACGTCTTGTAGCCATCTTGCAACACTCCACTCAGGTACCCCCACTCAAACATATAATCTGACCTGAAAAATAAAACACAGATACCAAAGATGCACAATCAAAGCTGTATGAGTTTTTGTTCTAAAATCTGCACATCTAAGTGGTCATTCGGTTTCTGTTTCTGAGAGTAGCTGCATTGGGAATTGTTGATAATGAAAATGTGTGCAGCTTCTTAAAAACCTTTCATACTATCTAAATTAAAAGTATGTTCACCGGCAGGACTTTCGTGTCGGATATCAGTCTAAAACTGGACCAGACCAAGAGACTGCACAGGCCTCTAATCTGGCTAACCACACAGACACCAACAAAGAGTGAGCCACTACATACTTGCAGAGAAACACGACTCACGCCTGCTTATTCTTTACAAGTACAAGCTTCTCGTTTTATTTCAGGTCCAAATCAGAGGGAGGCTCTGAGTCCGGAGACTCTGACAACAACAATTACGCTGGTGAGGACCACGGTGATGAAGAGGAGGAAGATGATGAGTTTGACCCAGAGTACGTTCCAGAATGGCATGAGGATTATGATGAGGAAGACGATGATGATGATGACTTTTTTTCTGATGACGACGAATCTGAAAATCTGGAGAGGGACTTCAGCCCCTTTGACTAACATACTATCTGAATCATAAATGATGCTTAGAGAATGCCTACTTATGATTATAAAAGTAGACACTACAAACCACATACCAGAATGAAAGAGTTGCTTAATGGATCTGTTACAGAAAATCCAGTTTCACTGTAATATGCTCTTTGCTTTGCACTTAGCTCCTACTTTGAGCCTTATTCATAAATTTGGTTGTTACACCAAAATTCTATTAATGTTAATTTAGGTTTATGCTGCAGAAAGTTTCTTTCTTACAAAACTGTAATGTTGTTCATAGCTGATGAGGGTACTTTCCTAAGTTCAATGAAGGATCTTAAATATTGATGTTATGTTGTAGAGGTGAGTATTTTTTGAAAGGTAGTTTTGTTATTAACTTTCTTTGGTCGGAAAAAAAAGAAAAAGGATGTGTGAGTTTTTTTTTAATCTGAGCAAAGCAAGACATGGTGTATTATTTAAATTAAATAACAAAAGTACTGGCCTGTATTCCATTTTAAATTCCTTTAAATGCCTTCATTTACCAAATGTCACATTGATTGATTATTGTTTTACTGGTTGTAAGCATTACAAATGTTTGCAATGGTTTGGTAAAGAGATAAAACATCAGTATTTTTGTTAAGGTTAGCCTGATAAATGACCAGTCCCTCTCAAACAGCAGCCTACAGACACACAAATCTACAGACACACAAAATAAACGTTAGCCGCCTCATTAAGATGTAATGGCAATAAATATTTAAAAGTATTGTAGCTTGTTGCATTATTTGCTAAGCAAACCATACATTAATTGCTTTGTTCATTTATTGTTTTCTTTCCTTAAAGAAAAAAGGTTTAAAACTGTCTTGACATTTATGTTCAGTTGTATAGCGACAGAGATACAAAATATCTTCCCAAGTCCAGTTTTGAATTAAGATATACCTATATATTCATATACTGTCCACCTTTAGAAATGTTTTCTCTGTTCACTTTAATGAAGTTACTCAACTTCAGCTTGCAAAATAAATGCTTTTTCTTCAGCGGAGTGTCTTGTGACTTTACAAACTAATGCTGAATGCATTACAGTATCTTTCATTATTCTGAATTCATTATTCCACATCACACTCCACCCCCAGATCCATTTGTTTGATCCATTCTATGCTGCCTGTCAAAAAAAACAGCTAATGGTTTTGTAAACAAAGTTTAATCATAAAGGTTTTACACAAATAATAAAACGTTGGAGAACATTAAACAGATGTCTCATGTGAGATGCCTCAAGTGATTCTAGACCTATTCACTTTAAAAAAGTCCTTCAACTTTAATTTAAATACCTCTTGGAGGTGGGCAATGCAATTATGATTCTAACTCGTAAAGGCCGATCAGGCGGCGAAATATCCTGCTGGTAGATGCTGTCATTACACATTTTACACCCCAAAGGTTCGCGTCTGTGGATAGAATCTGCTATATTCATTTTAATTTATTCTCAATTTTATATATGTAACTAGCAAAAAAAATTAAAAACAATGCATAGACTTAAAATGCACGAATATAGCTGTACTAAAAAATGCTAAGTAGGTTTATATTTTGATCATACATATTTTGATTAAATCTAGGACATTTTTTCTCAAAATCATTAACAAATGCATGCACAGACATCTTACTCATGTATTTTACTATCCACAAACAAACGCCTTATACTTTAAATCTGTAAAGAGGCAATTTTTACAAATCGAGACAGATTTGTCAATAAAATGTTTGATTTCTTCTTCATGCACAAGCATTTTGCCCATACCAATAAGAAGATGCGCATTTGTGGAAAATGCGACGCGAGTTCTGTTCTTTTCGGTTCGTTTAACGTTGAGACCGTTTCACACACAGCAGTGCATAAACTGCGACCTGCCACTAGATGGCAGTGTTACGGAGAGATGCAGAAGTTGGCGGAAGAAACTGATGGGTACATAAAAAACTAATTTTATCCGTGAACTTTCTTGTGGAAAAATATTTTTCAAATTGGTTTTTACGTCCCATCAGTTCAGTGGCTATTGTTATCCCGATTGACGGTTGTGTGTGGATTGCTTAATCCACATCAAATGTTGTGTTTGGTTGAAATTCTATAAATGTTACTGAATTTTGTAAATGTGTGTCATGCATGGATGAAAATTAATCTTAATCGTTACAGTGACATACAATATCAAACATACATTCATGTCTCTGACAGAAAATCTATCACAATAATTACTCAAAGATTTTAGAATATTTACTGTTTTTTCACACTTTTCATTCTGCTGTGATTCCATTATTCGTTAAAATGTATGTGACGTCAACTGATATAGTATTAAACATTATACATGTATGTTTTTTTACATTTGTTTTCCATATGATTAATACTTTAATAAAACTGTTCCTCCTAGTAGAGTTTGGTTTCTCCCGTTTTTCCCCCTCCATGTCTGCATTAATGAAGTTTTGAAACTGTCGCCTTTGGCTTGTTCACTGTAAGACTACGTACTGACATATATAGACACATACTTTGCTAATATCAACAATTAACAATTGCTTAATATTGAGGTAATGTAGGCCTATAGACTGTACAAATATAAATGATCCTCACGGAAGACTTGAAGATTAAAACAAACTTTATTAATGTTGATTATTGCTATTGGTATAGCTAAAGTTATTATAAGCCATTTAGAGTTTTGATAGGTTTGGGTAGTAGGTAAATAAGTGTCTGATCCATAACCCACAATAGATGGCGGTATTGCTCTTTTAAGAATGTGAGCTGCCGGTAAAGAAGAAGACGGTCCTCATTTCTACGTTTGGCGTCTAGCACTGCTGAGAAGGTACAGTATAGCCATATACTGACATGTAAATGGTTTTATTAAATATTACAACTCCTGTATCTTGTTCAGTTGGAGGTAAATGTGGGTTTTATTTTTTTAAAGTATTGCATAGCACTACAGTTTCTAAAATTGAGTTTGTGGTGCTGTTAAGATCTAGTCATGGTTGTGAAGAAGAAAGTACCGAAAGTGGAGGCTGTAGTTTTGGATGATGCCAAGTTAAAGAGTCTGCGAGGTAAACTCAAGTGTCGCCCGCTGTGCTGTGGTACATTCTTGTTATGTTATAATACTGGATTTGTGACTATTTGCTTTGCACGTGTTTTTTTTGATTCTCAGATTCTTTATCTGTTGTGGGGGATAGTAGATCCACACAGATTGCTCAGATACTAAGTAACAGTCTCTGCTCCTCAGAACCGGTAGAGCAGATCCAGCTCATCTCTAAGGTCTGTATAAACAGACAGTATGAAAACGAACAATTTAAAAACTCTGTTTTAAAACCAGCCAAAGGGTGGTTGTCAGCAGCAAGCAGCCCATAGTCTTACTATTGCCCATTTACTGATTGCATTGGGAAAATAATGATGTTGATGTGTTGGCTGTGCAGGCAGGATCCTTGTTGGAGCAGTTGCGAGAGGATGATCCTGCTACAGGTGCCTTACTGCAGGCCTGCTTGAACACACTAGCATTCCTATACACCACACTGCCAGCCAAGAACCCACTGAAGAGAGCCGTAGCAAGGTTAGAAACAGCAACATTTATTCACACTGTGTTATCAGTGATGTTGCTCAGGGTCAGTTCTGACTTAATCTGTGACGTCCTTAAAACCTTAAGGACGTCCTTAAAACCGTCCTTAGGACCTTAAAATCACAGCACAGTTAAATAGCCCTAATTTAGTGGAATATCATCCCACACTAAAAGCATATGTTTTTTATTGTCGTTTTATTAAAAATGATAAGGGAAAAAACAAAATACATAGTTTTGACATTAGAAAATAAAGACATATTTAATTGAGTTATTGCTGAATCATTCATTCTTAGCTATATCTATATATCTTTTAGACTAATTTAAAGTTCAGGAATTTGTTGCTTGCACAAATATTTATACAGAAAATGTTGTTTTGTTCAATATAAAAACTAAAATAATTACAGTTAAAAAAAGCCCTTTACAGTTTAGCCCTTTTGACCCTCTTTGGTGGCATCTCCAGTCTTCCCAAATACACGTGCTTAACACACCAGCACGTATTATAATAATTTTGTCTTCTCCACAACAGTGCAATAGCTAGTGTCCCAGACTGGCTCCAGGAGCAGACAGTTGCGTGTCTTTCCGACTGCCTGTCTTCCTCTCTCTGCTCTGTAAGCACAGATGACTATTCTCGCTTAACAGATTGCATCACTTCCTGTCTGGATGGCTTCCCCATTGGTATGCTACTTTTGTCATTGCTGTTTAGATTTCAAGAGATTGTGTCATAGTAAAGTATATGTTTTTAATATTCAACCTGATTTGCAGGCGAGAAATCTGTTCATCGTTTATTGACAGAAGGTTTGTATATAATACTTAACACATTTAATGGCATTTAATCTTTTTCTTAATTTCTTAAACCACTGATTTTCTTCCTGCAGTTCTCCAGTTCCTTCAGAAGGCTTTGAATTATTATGTGGAGCAGAACAGGTGAAATGTTCATTTTTACTGTAATGTGCAGAAAATATGGGCTATGCTGAAATTATGTACCTGTATGGCACCATGTGAATCCTCAGATTAGGGGATGGGAAGTAACCACTGAGTAATTGGCTAAAACGCTCACATTTGTTTTGGTCCTCAGTGGTCTGGCTGGTCGTCACGTGGCCCAGGCTCAGGTGATGCAGTCCTGTCTGGCTGTGGTGAAGGCCTCCATGCTGGTGGTCCAGAGATCTCAGGAGCCCATCAGTGCTGCGCTGCTTTCTGCTTCAGACCACTGTGATCTACAACAAACATTCAGTGGATTACTGAAATGCTATACATGTATTTTGACTGACGGTATGGTGAACAAAATTATGTTCTGCTGTTCTGTTATCCCAATTTAACATGCAGAAACATGTTTTCATACATTTTCATTTATTACCATACAACTTGCTTTTCTGTAATTTCACACACATTATAATGCAAATGTAATCTGTTAATTGTTCATTAAAACACATCTTGTTACATCATAGTTTTATTACTTTATTTTAATGAATTTCTGTATCATGTTTCTCAAATCCAGAAGAGTTTGTTCAGGCAGTTCAGAGCACTGCTGGGATGGCTGTGGTTCTGCTCATCAGATCTGTTATTGGGAATGGAGATGATGTTCCTGTCATAGTGAGTAAGCGTTTAGTTCAGTTAGCATTTGTTTTTGAAGCCACTTTCCCATATGATATTATGTGGGAAACCTGTTCCCAGGTCTCAGGTCTCCTGCAGTGTACAGTGGAGACAAACAACACTGCCCCCCAGTGGTTGAGCCGAAGTTGTGCAGGACTGTATGAGAGCAGCAGGCCTGCAGCTGTGGCTCTGTACCTGAGTCATGGAGCTCTGGCCATGATCAGCTGGAGAGGGAAGACTCTTGGTCCACAGGCGGAGAAACTGCTGCTACTTATACCTGAAATTCTTCTGTCTCTAGATACAAGGTAGTGCAGCATGTATATGTTTGTTTTAGAGGTGTTATGTTTACTGTAAAAAAGACAGTTATTAATAAAAATAGAGTGAATAATTGTCAGTCCCATTAATCCCATGATGCACTGCAATAAGGTTGTACACTCATCACACATTCCTCCCTACATGATGTAATGAATGAGGGTATAGGGGGAGATTTGGGACACAACTGGTGTCCAAGTGATCATTGTTTTTAGTTTACCTCATGTGGGCACTGTTCTACTATTCTTGGTTAATTCAAGCATTGATCAGACTACACTTTAAAAATCTCACTGACATTTGGCATTGTGATATTTCTAGAGTGAAGGAGTCAAGCACAGTGATGGTGGTGGCTCGAGTTTTAACCCTGTGGAGTGGCGCTGCTGTCGACTGCGTCCAGGGGGACACGTGCCCCCCTCTCCTTCGTCGCTCTCTGGTTGGCGGCTCTCCTCTTATCACACGCCTCCACCATCACATCTACTCCCACTGGGAACACCCGCTGGACGGGGTCCGCCACCAAACACGCTCTATGTTCCAGAACCTGCTCCTGCTCCACCAGCATTGCAGTGATCACAAGTCTGATCCCACCAGTGACCCATATATCACTCAGCTCACCCGGGATCTTCTAGCGCTGGAGTGGCATATGAAGGGCAAATACGGTACGCTGGCCTGCCTGGTGGAGCACTTGGGGGCGGAGCATCTTTTAAAGCTTGATGGTGGTCTTCCATCCAAGCTGCTGGGTTTGATGGGAGACCAGACACTGGCACCGTATGCCAGCGATCTGCTGGAGAAGCTGTTTGTGAGTCACAAAACCCAGCTGTGTGCCCGGTTTAGAGATGGGAATTCCTGGATGGATGGCTGGCATGAGGCTTGGGTGACGCCTCTTTTGCAAGTACTGTGCACAGAGCGTCTGGATCAGACCACATATATACTGGACTATTTCCTGCCCAAGCTGCTCCGTTGTAACCCTTGCAGTCTTAGTCACATGGTCTGGGCTCTGCAGGAGATGCCATCCCATACAGAGGGTAAGAAACCTGAATGACCAGCTATGGATGGATATCAGAAGATAATGGTTTATACCACATATAATAACCACATATAATAACTTAATAATAAATAGTTACAGACTTATATTTGCAAATCAGAGTGGACGAACACGGATTTGTAATGTACTTGTTCAATAACCTACTATTTGCTCATTTTGATCCCCCCAAAAAAGTTACAGATTGTAGCTTTATGCAGTTAAGACACAAGTTTCGAACATGTCAAGATAAAGGAGAACTTGTTATTCAGGGGAGTTGCTTTAGAAGATATAGTTCAGCTGTTTCCAAGCAATGGCGCAATTTGATGCATTAACATTAACCAATGTTTTCGGTGCTTTTTAATTTCAGTGTTCTGTTGGTCTTAATTAATTTGCTATGAAATAATAATCTGTGGTTTGTATGTATTGTGTAATAGTCAAATGGTAACTAAATGAGTATATACCATTTTTGTTAAATAAAATCACTCATATGATGATTTAATCTTATATGCTAGTGGTACTGAACTGACAGGAGATTTACATTGAAAGTTTGTTTGTTTTTTTTAGAAGCAGCTGGTAGCAGAGGTGCACTGGGTGCTCTGATGACGTGTCTGCGAGCTGCCAGAGCTCAAGGTGTTTTAAAGTCTCTAGAGGAGGATTTATGGGATGGCCTGGTGCCCCTCCCACTAATGCGACAGGCTCTGGTGCACAAACATGATCAGGTGAAAATCCAGTTACAGACAAGTACCACTTTGTGTCACAACTGTTTTTTTCTCACGGTGTCTCACTGTCTTAATTTGTGAGAGAAGGTGCGAATGGATGCACTCGGTTTGGTATGTGAGAGCCACCGCAGCACAGAAACTCTCTCCAGACAGGAAATGGAGTTGATCCGCCACTTCCTGCCTTTTAATCTGAACAGCCAATCACCAGGAATTAGGCAGCAGACGGTTAGTCTGTTAAAAAAGGTATGTAAAGGTTTTGCAAACTGTCTTTAAGATGACAGTTGCCCAGAAGGCCAGGTAATTATGATCTGATTTTTTTTCAGCTCTTGTGTCGTGTAAAGGACAGTGCGCAACTGCTGTATAAGAGACTGGACCAGCATCCAAATGACAATGATCAAGAAATTCTACAGATGTACCAGGTAGAGTCTTGCTTCTCCCCAGGTTTATTATACTAACATTTTCTAATTTGTTTCATTTGTTTATTTTTAGATTTTTTTTAGATTGAAGGTTTCATTATCATTTTTTAAAAAAGATCTAATAGTTGTCAGATAATGCAATAAATGTCAAAAGATTTTACTCAGCCAGCAAGAAAGTGGTTGGATAAGGCATAGTTAAAAAATTCTAAACATGTGAAATCTAAAAATCTAAACAATGAAAAATGCTGGTAACAGAGACATAAGATTAATACATTTGTTGAATTATGGGAGGCACAAATTAAACAATAAAGAACAAGATAGCAATAACATTAAGATAACTCTCTCTAGCAGGGGTTCCAATAGTTGATTGCGTAAGTCACATTTCTGGGAGGCGGCTAATCTTTTACTTTCTCTTGACACTTGAGGCAGTGTTTATTTGTATTAATAAAACTCCCTCTTCGCTGTAATGGATGACATGCATGTACAAATTTCTTGTGTTTATAATACATTTTCATTTTAAAAAATGCCACGTTTGGCCAACATGCTAACAAACACTTCAGCAACAACATAGCAACACCTGGCAACCTCCTAAAGCTCCTTCATTAAAATGTGTGTGTTGGACTAGGAGTTCCTGGGCTGGTTCTGCGAGACTTTGTTCCAGGTTCTTCACCCGGGAGCCTCATTTTCCAGGTGCCTGATGGCTCTGCACCTGCTGGGCTTGATAGCTGAACATTTTACCTTTAACACAGGTGACAACCTCTAGACTCTAACCTGATGTCAGTACTCCCTGTACAACTCAAAGTATTTATCAGTTTCTTGTTTCCCTCAGGCTCTGCTGGTTTTGCGCTTGGAGAATCAGTGAGTGTGTCTCATGCTCAGGCTGTGCTGAACTGCATCTCCAGCAACTTCCTGGAAGTGAAGCAACTGGCCTGCAGCCTTGTACAGAAACTGCCTCCTGCCGCAGTGCAGCTTCAGGTCTGTATGTAGATTAGTTTTCTCTAATCATATACAGCCCTTTATATGTATTGAATTCATTTTAAAAATTAACCTGGCAAATTTTGGCTCCTAAAGCCGGTTGCACACCAGATGAGAAGGGCAGGGCAGCACTGCACTGCGCCACATCTTTAAAAAACATTGTTTTTTGGTGTGGATTTTCCACTGGTGTGTAAACGCTCAGAAAACAATGTTCAATTTTTAAAGTATGAAGTGCTGATTGTTAAATGCTCCCTCACTTGTAAGTCACTTTGGATAATCGCTTCCTTAGTTACAGTATTTCTCAGTCAAAAACACTTTTGTATCATTGTATCATCCTGGTACCTGGTAAGCAAGAGTTTCTAGGCTAATCAAAATACCAATGCCAGCCAATCAGATTAGAAATGCTGATTTTATCCACTGCTTGTTCTGTGGTGGTCTGGAGCAGACAGACTTGTATCAGGAATGCTCAGATAAATATGGATGCTGGTTCTGTTCTGTTCAGGAGTCTGAGCGGTTGCAGTCTTTGCTGCAGGCAGCTCTGGATCTCAGTACCAGTGCCAAACCCTTTGACAGCGTCACTGCAGCTCATCTGTTTAATCTGCTGCTTAACCAGCCGGGCCTGCAGGCCGCATTAGCCAACTCTATCCAGAATCGGCATGTCTCTCTTCAGAGCCCAGGAATAATCCAGTCCCAGGCTTCTGAGGCCTCCATACTGGAGCAGAACATGCTTGCTGGTAAACCGTGTTTAGATGATCATCACACACATGAATTAATCTTTCAGTTTCTTTACTTTATATTGGTGTGTATCTGAAAAGAAGTGTGTGCTTTGTCTGTTATCATGTTACAGTGGTGCAGTGGCTGATGACGTCTCTGAAAGAGGAGATAGTGAAGGCAGAGACGTCTCTTCTGCAGGCCGCTGCTTCCTGTCCTTTATATGGAAGAGCTCACTGTATCACTGCAGTCTTACAACAGCTGAACACTGGGTACACACACGCACACACAGATACACACACATAACTGTATCACTGCAGCCTTGCAACAGCTGAACACTGGGTACGCACACACAGACACACACACATATAAGTGTATCACCGCAGTCTTCCAACAGTTGAACACTTGGTACACACACACACAGACACACACACACATAGCTGTATCACTGCAGTCTTACAACAGCTGAACAATGGGTACACACCAACCACTGTATCCACACTATAAAACACACATGCGTTTATTTGTCCAACTATCTGTCTAAATATTGTTATAAGCAATGTAACCTAACTCTAACTCTGTCCATAACAGAAACCTGCATTTTACCATGTATTTATTTGTTTTTACTGTATTTTAATGTAGTTTTTATAAAGGGCTTCTTAAGGGACTACCAAGTGGGCTCCAGTTGCACTAAAGCTACAATTATCTACTTGCTAAAAATCTGTAGACTTGTAGGTCATCTTTTGAGGGCATGCTTGTATGTGGTTATGTGTTCAGATCACTTGTGCTGCTGTCTCAGTGGAGGGCTGTAGTGTCAGAGCTCATAGCTTTATGCTACAGGATGTCTGATGTTGTTTCACCTGTGGTTCAGAGCTCTTCTCCTGAAGGCCTCATTCCCATGGACACAGACTCTGGTAAACCCATCTTACACTGTTTTCTAAACCAGCAATGTGCAATTGAAAACCACCTCCGTTAATTAGAGGAACTTAATTATGAGTTACATATTTAGCTCAAAGCTCCAGCTGTTTGTACATGTGATTGGAGTTTCTCTGGCTCCACAGAGACCTCTGCTGGCCTGCAGAAAATCCTGCAAGAGATTCAACCTCGAGACACCAATGACTTCTTCACCAGTGCCAGAGAGCTGGACTCCAGTGAGGAGGAGCACAAAGAGCATAAGCCAGAGGCCAGCAACAACGGTACAAACACACACCAGTTCCCTTCCTCACTGCCCCTTACCACAGTGTTAGTAACTAAATGAACTTTGAAAAGAACAAATCCTGTTAAAATATAAATCTGTCAATTTATTTGATAATAAAAGGAATAATTAGCTTCAAATATATGGGAGAAGCATTATTTTTCCGGGCCTGGAAACTAATGCATTGAAAGTTATGGAGAGTTTTACAGTTTTGTAGGTATGATCCCAATATTTTTTTAATTCTTTAATTTAATTTTGTTATTGTTGTTTATATTAAATTATTTACCAATCATAAACAACCCAGGAAAATGACTGGTCAAAGTATGTTAACCCTGTGTGATACATATTGTGCCCATAGGATTTTTATTCACACTTTTTCTTTGATCAGGTACTAATAATTTAGGTACTAATAAAAAGCAATTGTTTGTTGTCTGGATTTGTGTTATTTAGGTGGTGGTGACGGGGAGGCCTATCGGGTCACTGCTCAGATGGTGTTGGTGTGTTGCTGGAGGACCATGAAAGAAGTGTCGATGTTACTGGGTCATCTGTGTCAGAGCATGCCACTGTGTTCCCACTGTGCCACTGGAGTCATCACAGAGACCCAGGTCAACCAAAAACACACACCACATAAACACATGCCAAGTAGGTGTCACCTGATCTAGTGCTCATTGTCTGAACCGCACACAAATGCTCATTCGAGAGTGAGAGCGTTATGATTGAAATCACAGGACCCTCCCTGAAGCCAAGATCTCACTTACATCAGACTGTGAGATATAATGGAGAACTGTACCTCATTCCTTTGAGTGAAAAGGTTTTCCAGTAAGATGATCTTCTCAGCTAAGGGCAGAGAGATGAGACATCATTGTAACAGCTAGTACAGATTTAAATCAGCTGTAATGAACTGCCTATTGGGAAATGTGATCACACTCAATACGACTTCCCTACCTCAAAGCTGAGATTGTCATTGGCTATGAGATTGGCTATTACGGATGTAAATGTCAACTGTATTTTTAGGATTGACACAAAGCTCTGTTCCAAACTCTACAGTGCTGACTTAATGTCTACCATCTACATACTTGGCTCTCTTCTAAGGTGACAAAACAGAACTTTTTAAGGAATAGTTGAGTAAACATAAGGGTGAGTAAATAAAATGCTTAATTGTAGGAACCTTGTTTCAGAAAGTCCTGTTTCCATTGAGAGCATTTTTTCTTGTTGCAGTGTACTCTGGGAGTGCCTTTTCCCTATTAGATACACTAAAATTCATTATTATTTTAATGAGTGAGCATGCTTATGACACCTTAAAATACTGCCTAGTTAGGTCATTCTGATGGTTTTGGAAAAGAGCTATACACTCGTAGTTTCATTCAAAACAAATGTATGGTACCAGCTGCCTGTGTTGTTTTTCCTCTGCGGTAGTTTAGATGTGAATGTCTATATTGTCCCCCGCCGTGCCCGCCCTCAATTAGGATCTGCCCTCTTAGCATAGCGCTTTCATTTCAGACCGGCCTGCTGTTTAATGGCTGACTACCTTCCCTATCCTGCATTCTTTCCAAATGGCTTCCTCCTTCCCTGAAGAGCTGGAGCCCTTCACACAGAAACTCATTCACAAGCTTCATACACCTGAGACCCTGTGAGTGACTCATAGACAGTTGTTCTGGCAGCATCACAGTATTGAGTGGTATAAATGAAAACTTTTTCTGTGTCTGGGTATATGTTCAAAACCTCTGGAGTGACTTAAAGATGTGAGCACTCAGAGTGGAATGAGGGTCTGTGTTGGGTTTTAAACAGTGTTTATGTATGCTCATGATCCATAGAATTAAGCAAAAATTGGCCTTTGGCATGTGAAAATTCCCTTTCTCAAAGCTGCTTTCTAATAGAAACTATTGCCCTTGTCTTAAAGGACTTGAAATCCTATGACTGGAACACAAAAAGGTTTCTCTTTCACACTATGCAAAGTGAATGGTAAAGTCCAGAAATGACATAAAGCACTTTAAAAACAGTATAAATATGATACATGAAGCCAGTTATGTTTAATATATTCCACACATCATTCATACTACCTGCTTCTGGCATCTTTAACTTTTCACATAGGGTCACTAACTGACCCTGCACTTAATTTGCACTTGTTGGTGAACTTCCTCCTTTAACTCCTTTATTTGTGACCAGTCCAAAGAAAAGTTTAATTTTTTTGGTTGTTTTAACATAGCTGCTGTCAACTGGATTGAAACAGTTTGATATATTGATGTTTTAAACTAACTTTGTTTAACTTTGGCTGATACGAGACACAATGATCAAATGTTCGTATTTTATGATTGATCGTTGTAGTTTCCAAATCCTGAAATTAGTGAGGGAGTGAGCAGACCTTGCAACATCTTTAGTACATACAGAAAAATGAAGTAAATCATTAAAGGTGTTACTTGATATCTGTGCGAATGTTTTGGAGCTAGAGTTTGGATTGGTCAGCCAACGGACTTACTGAAAGAGTTTGTGTCAGAGTAATTGTTATTTTTGCTTTTCTGCCTTGCTAAATGACCTCAGCACTTTAACAGATGCAGTGGAATAATTCTGTGATGTCACTGGCATGGTTACCATGGCATATTTGCCTGTTATGTAAAGGATGACCTAATAATGCTGCCGGGGTCCACATGGCTTGTGTTTGCGGTTTGTATTTATGCCTCATGCTACATCTTTTCCAGACCGCATTTCTTTGGAGGTTTAAGGCCGAGCATGCATGTTTATGACAGCAAAGGTTCTATTTCCCAAATGTGTGGTCTGATTCCTGTTATGTCCTCTGTTGCTATAGAAATGCTGCACTTGTTTTTAGACTGTGGAGGTGCCATGGCAACTACAGTTAGTCGCATTTTAATGGGGTATGATTCTTTGATCTTGTCACCCATACTGGATTCAGAACTAAGAATTGTGGGTAAATTGCTTCACAGTGGGGGATTCTAAAATTTTATGATCTGAAGAAGTTAAATGTCAATCGCTCTAAATTGTACTTTTTGCTAGTCTGCTTTGAGTGGATGGTTCCTAAAAGAACTGATGTGAAAGTAAGACCCTCATTTTCCTGCTTGGCTTCAATGTTTATCCCTGGAAGGGTCTGTCAGGATTGCTCAAGGCTGTGGCTAAACTGTGACCTCTATCCATCTTGGATTAAGTGAGAGAGAATTGAATAATCCAGGAGTGTTCAAACTTTAATGTTCTAAACAGCAGAACATTTTTTTAGTTGTAGTTACTTTTTAAGGTTATCCAAATAACAGTTTCGTACATGGCTATTTTGGGGTATTTGTATTTTATTTATTCATAATTGGGAATTAAAAATGAAAAGCAATATACACTTTTTTTATTGCTTCTTCTGTAGTAAATATAAATTATGATAATGTATAATGGAGGCTTTCCACTTTCTGGGAAGCAGGGAGCAAATCTCAGTGCTTTCTGAACTTGAGCCACTCACTGGAAGCCACAAAACAAACCTTATCCTTAAAATAATCTTCTTTTGACCACTCAAACTGTTTTTGTTGAGTATGCTTGTCCAAAACGTCTATCAACCTGTTAAGGTCATTTTGAGTTTTGGACTGTGTATTGCAATGTTTGCTGTGTTTTCGCATTTTTTTCACTCTCAGTCCTTCTTTAATCAGAATTGCCATCAAAACAACCAGCAAACAACAGCATTAGACTGTTAACCCCTAAGTCTCTTAATGTTCAGTGAAAAGCCGCCATTTGGGTCACTAATTCTGAGATGTAATTAGCTGACTGTGTTGGTAAATGTCACCGTTCACATGGAGCAGAACAAAAGTTTGGTAATGGTGTGGGTGCTGTTGCAAATAGGAAGTGTCTGAATTATTTTAACCGCTGCTGAAACATTTTAATAGTTGTTTGGGGTAACCTAAATAGAAGTGGGCACATGGATGCTAACCAATGGTTAAAAAAACACTCAAAAAAACCCCAAAGTACCCAAAAGACCCAAGTTGTGTTTTATTTCTTTAGCAGGTTGTGCACAGTGTAAAACTGGACTTTTAAATTCTAATTTAGTATTGAAAATGTGAAACACAATTCATTTACAATTTCAAGGAAATGTATTTAAATTAACAAATTCTCTCTCTCTCTCTCTCTCTCTCTCTCTCTTTTTTTTTTCTTTCTTTCTTTCTTTCTCTCTGTCTCAGGTGGAGGGTGTGGGGATGTATTTTCGTGAACAGCTTCTTCAGTCTCGTCACAGGGGGGCATTTGAACTGGCTTATGTGGGTTTTGTTCGTCTTACTGAGATGCTTTGCAGGTGATTTTTTTTTTTTTCTCCAAAACATTTACCTAAGCATAGACATATAAAGTTCCCACAAATATTGGGTAAAACATTTATTTAGATTATAAATTAGATCAGTTTGATGAATTATTATATAACTGAATATAGGAAGTGTATTAGTTTGTTTTAGGTTAATTGTCTTACTGCATTTGTTGCAATGCATCCTGGGAGTGCCTTTTGATGTATGCTAGATTTTTTTTTTATAGAATAAAAGGAGGGGTAAATCAAGGAAACTTAAAGTAACATTTCAAATAAACGTTTTGATAGCTCCAACTCTGTTTACCACAAAAGTAGTTTTTGCAAGTGATTGTGAACAGTGTTGCTTTGCAGTTGGTCAATGGAATGATACAGTTACAGGTGACATTGTATGTTTTTTGTTATGTCTTAACTCTAAATTAAATATGTAATGCAGACCAGCCAATCAGATTGCTTGGCCACACATAACTGTGTAATAATGTTTTAAACATGTATACTGCCTGTTGGATATTCCCCATGCTCACATTTCTCCACTTAAATCCAAGCTGGTTTTAACCCAAAAGCTTGGTCAGAACAAGCTTACATCTTTGTAGATCAGGGAGTCGTAAGAACTGCTTCACCAGAGCCCCTGATGTTGTGCTTGGCAACCATGTTTCATACCTTAATCAATCCAACATCCCCCCTTAAAGCCTCTGCTCTCTGTCAGCTGCTGGGCTTGCAAAGCAGGCCTGCTCCTGAAGGACAAGCTTCAAATAATCAGGAAGTTTGAAAACTGTTAACATCTGGAAATCTGTGATTTAATGAGCTTTGGAATGTAGCCTCAGCGCAGACGTTGAGGAAATGGACTCACTCGCTGCCACAAGCGTGACACGAATGAGACATAAGATCTGATCAGCTGCTGTAGAGTTGCTGAAGGAGCATCTTTAACCATTGACTTCAGTCCAGTTCTGCTGTCCTTTACAACCTTAATTTATTTTGCATTTACATGAAATGCACACAATTGATTCATTTTGACCTAAGACGAGTAAAACAAACAAATTCTTCAAGGTGCAGGTGGTTGCAAGTCTGAGTTGTGGTTTGGTGCATAGCATGCATTTTGTAATGCGTTGTGTAAACAGCCAGCAGCAGAATACAGTTCAGTTTTTATGCAGTTCAAACTAAAGTGACTTTAAGTGTTCACACCTGAATTGTGTGAGGATAAGTTTGGTTGGTATGTGCTCTGTTAAAAGTGCAGTAGCTAGTTTAAGTCAGTTGTATTCATGTGAAATGAGTTCATGTGAAAATGTTTTTTTTTTTTTAACTTTACCTAAAATTCTTTTTTGTGAATCACTTATATTGGTCAGAGCCCTTTTAAGTAAAGAGCTTGTGAAAAATGACAAAGTAATGTTAGTACTGTGACCGTCAAGTCACACATTGTGATATCCAATATAATAGTTAATTTGAGACCCGGATGCAGAAACGGTCCTGCGGCTCAGACACAGTGTATGTTGTGTGTTTTTGGTACGGAGTTCTGCTTTAGAAATTCTGCTTATATGGAGGTGCTTCCGGTTCTATCTGGAATAAAAGTGATTAAAAGTGAGTAAAAGTGACTGTGTGATCACTCTGTCAGTCAACCACCATGACCTGTTGACTGAGAGAGTTGTGTGTGTGCGCATGCATGCTGCCTGCTTTAGATTGTTTGATCTGGGCTGCTCGGTCCAGTGCTCTTGCTATAATGGTACTTTTCATAACGAGAGCTTCACATTCTTCTCTGCTCTCAAAGTTGCCGTCCTGTACACGCTTGGGCAACTCCTGCTATGTGTTTTCGTGTGTATGCAACCAAGCTTTTCAGTGTAATTAATGGTGCTTGCTAAGGCAAGCATCACTGTTATTATTGCTCATAGTTCAGGTTAGGAATCTGAGCAAACCCTTAATCCAAAGTATTAAACTTTGGCATGTTATTCATTCTGCATATTTATACAGAGGCCTGAATGATGCCTCAAATTCTGCGGCTTTTTGAGGAGAAATGTGCTGTTACTTTTCAAAGTAGTATTACATTTTAACTGACAAATTAACCGCTAATAAATAATAAACAAAGTCAAACAAAAACATTGATGTGGGATGTAAAAATGTTTTTACCTAGAGGAGGAAGAATTTTAAAAGCTTGCACGCTAAAAGTTTGGTAATGCAGCCATGAGAAGAAACGGCTGATAAATGTGTAGCCCATAGCGTTAAATCTGAGGTTATAAAAGCCAAATCTTAGGTCTAAATTAATCATCATCTCATTGTGTCTGAAAGTGGTTTACAGTCCCACACTGGATTCAGTTCTTAGGATTAACAACAGAGTTAGTCTCCTCATGAATCCACAAAGGCTGTTTATAAAAATTGATGTTTATCTTCAAGACTGTTCTGCTCTACTATGATTTGGCTGTAGTCTGGCATTTTCCTGTCTGAGTGTTTAAACTTAAAATAAATTGAATTTTGTAGTCAATGATTTGCCTTGGGATCACATTTGGATGGGCTTTGATTTTCAAAGCGGTGCAACTATGGAAGATCTCAAGAGTAATATCACATTAGACTGTAACAAAAATGTCTGAGGGGATGCTGGGAACCAAAGGAACTTGTGTTCATACTAACAGGGAGTAATGTGGTTAATCTGTGCCCTCTTAATCTGTTTGGGTGTGTTTGTGTGTGTGTCAGGAGTGGAAGTGCTAAGCTCCAGCAGCTTCCAGCACACTGGCTGAAGGAGGTTCTTGAGGAGGTGAGGTCCAGTGACCCCTCCTCTAAGCTCTGTGCCACCCGTCGCAGTGCAGGAATACCTTTCTACATTCAGGTCGGTCCGTTTCACATATATGTACAGCACAAACCACTAAAGTACATTCTTCTAATTAAAGGTTTACATCAAAAGGAATAAGTAATATAATTGAGAAGTAGGTGTACATTTGTTTCCTTAATCATTCTGCTGGCCTCCAAAAAGCCATTTTGTTCTTCCTAGGAGTGCCCCCTACGCGCATGTGTGTTCATATGTGATTACAGATGTGACATGGTCAAATACAAAATACTCGTCTTAAATGCTTTTTTTTTTTAATTGGGTGTTTTTGTTATGGGCCACAAAACTTAAACCAAAACTAATAAACTACTGATGTTTTTGCTTATGTATTACCATCAAAAATAGTCACTTCCTGGAAAGTGATGTCAATACATAACTGCTGTATTACAACACTAACTGATTGTACTGAAGATCATATTAAGCATGCAGGATAAAGCTGAATTTAAAGAAGAATTTGTATTTTCACTAAATTGTCATATTGTGATTAGGGAAAAGATATATAGTGTGATTAGCATCTTTTAAAAGGATTTAGTTGAATTTAGATCAGTGGGTTTTGCAGCTGTAGTACAAAGAGATGAAAATAATAGCAATGACCCTATTAAATGAACTTTTAATGCAAGTTTTGGCCACACAGACATGAGCAACGTTGCAGTAAAGTGCCTTCAAACATGCGTATGTTCACAAATATGTAACAATCTGCAACTCTGACCCCCCCACACCAGCCGGAATCAGTTTATTAGTGCTAACCAAACATCTGGGGAGCAGTAATTGATTTTGTGGCGTTTATATGATGGCTGTTCTCCAGTGGATGCTTGTGAGAGGTCAGAATTGCTAAATACTGAAGTCAAGGACAAATGGGCTTCTCAGATGTGGACACAAAGGATTTAGGGCAGTGTAAGACACAGAGAAGACAGATAAACTCAACACCTTGGCATGAGTTGACATGCCTGCGGCATGTTCTAGAAGAGGTGAGGCTGTGCTGAGAGTTCACGCCCTAAGGCTTGGTGCACTGGAAGTACAGACTCCATAGAAACCACTGTTGCAAACTATCATTATTCCACTGTCATGCTGTCATTCACTGTCTCCTGATGAACCTGGATTCAACAGTGACATCAGCTCTGCCCACAGCATCTGTGCCTTTTACAATAATGTGCTTCTTATGGCAGATTCTCAGAAAGCAGTTCAGCATGGAACTATTTCAAAATAATGACAAAGAAACATATTGAAAATGTGAATGAAAGAAAGAAGGGTTTAAAGTGAAAACAAGTCAAGTTTGTTTACACCACCATTCTTACTATAATAATGATTTGAAGAATCATTGTTCTTGTTTAATTTGCATAATGAAACCATTTCCAAATCTTTTTTGTCCTGCTTATTGCAAAAATGTGAATTCCATTGTATTAGCTAATGTGGCTTTGTGTGAAGGCCCTGCTGTCCTCTGAGCCGAAGTCCTCTAGCTGTAGTCTTCTGAAGATGACCATGAGATCTCTGATAGCACTGGCCATGCCCTCTAATGATGGAGCTACAGACAGCAGCACTGTGCCACAGGTGAAAACACATGCGCTTCTCTGAGTGGATGTTCTGTTTAGCGCAATTAGTGATCTGCCATTTGTTGAATGTGTGTTTATGTGGTTGCAGGTCCATGCTCTGAACATTCTGAGGGCTCTGTTTCGAGACACACGTCTGGGCGAGAACATTGTGCCGTTTGTGGCAGAGGGCATGCAGGCTGCTATTCTGGGCTTCACGTCTCCCGTGTGGGCCGTGAGTATCTGTCTTGGTCATATTATAAATCATTTGACAAGCTCCCGTTCCCGTTTCCTTTGTTATTTTTAGTGCATTTCCAAGTTATTTCCTGAGTTCTTTAGTAAATTGTTGATAAATATGGTAGTCACTGCACTGTACATTGTAGCACTGTAACAGTACATTGATGTACATGTTCTTAATGACATTGGGTATAAAACAACCTTTACATTTTTGAGCTGGGGTGTAGCGATTAGCACACATGCTTTAGACACGTTGCACCATAGTTTTCACAAAGGTTTGTTGGTAAAAACCATATGAACTCAGCCTGTGTCTCCTCAAAATGTTCTATAAAGAGGCAAATTCTAAAGTACAGTAACCACAAAAAGTATTTAAACATCTAACCACACCATGTTCAGTATGTAATTATAGTGTTAAAGTATATTGGTTGTTATTGAGAAATAACAGATTTCTTAATGTCCACACTGTCCAATCAGAATCAAGCATCGTAGAGGACTGTGATTGAAGCCACAGAATTACAAAATATCAATTAATTAGATGTTTTAAAAACTTTTTGGAGCTTTTGTATGTACAGAACTTCTGCATATTATATTGTATGAAAGTAACATTAGTCGTTACTGATTTTAATAGGGTCCCAAAGATAAACTCTTTGAAGTACTTCCATGTCGCTGTGCTTTCCTCTTGTTCTCACTACTGTTCACAGTTCTGCACGTAACTAACCCCTGTCAGCCTGTAACTGCTGCCACGGCCTTGATGGGTTAATAATTAAAGTGAATGAGAGCACAGGCGCACAACCCTACGTGCAGACAAGCACACACAGCTGTGCGGTGGTCCTGGCCTGTTGCCCTGGATTGCTTGCTTTGATCACCTCCACATGGGCGACAAGGCACCCACAGGTCACCATAGCGACATGTCCAGGTCGCATTCCTGTGCACTCCTCCCTTATACCTGTCTGTCTTTCCCTATACATCTCTCCTCACTTCATCTTATCAGTTCATTCCTTTGGAGTCATTTGTTCCTTCCCACTCATTCTACACTCTCAGGATGTCAGGAGATCAGCTACTGTTCTTAGCCAGATCTTCAATCAGTGCTTTATAGCGCAGCTGAAGCCAACAGACTACAGTAAGCCCAATGCTTCCCGCAATGCAGGAGTCAGTCATACAGAACCTGCACTCCCACAGTTTGCTTGTTGTCAGGGTGGAGTGTTTTTAAAGTGAAAGATATAAAACTGTAATATTATGAGCTAAAGGTTTGGTTTGTATAGCATTACACATAAGACGAGGTCTTTCAAAAGGGTTTTACTGTTCCTGGAACTCAAAATGTCATCAGGCCAATGAGTCTGGTTTCATGTGTTAAGTTTCCCTTATGACTGCATGATGTTGGATTTGTGACTATAAGCTCTTGTAAACTGTTGAGCTGTAGGACGAATTTTGCTTTGTGATCGGTTTCAAGCTCAATAATTGTGTGTTCTGACTGACTCATGTTTATGTTTATATAATAAATGACAAAAACATATACCCTGGATGTCAAAATATTTTTTGCAATACTAAATGAATCCACATAAAATGACTGTTCAGAGCAATGCATCAGAGTAATGCATAAATAAATGCATAAATAGTGTAACATTTTTCATTTTAATTTAATAGTGTAAAAGATATTTGTTCTGCTTTGTTTTAGTTCTTACAGCAGTCAGACTTCAGTTGATATGTTTTTCTCCATCTTGTCTTTGTTCCAGGTGAGAAACTCCTCAACTCTGCTCTTCAGCACTCTCATCACACGGATATTTGGGGTGAAAAAAGGAAAAGATGAGCATTCCAAAAAGAACAGGTGTGACATCACAGTCTGTTTTTATTCACCTCTCCCTCCTTTATGATCTATACACTCAAACTACTGAAATCTATTTCAGTTTGAAACTTTGAAATTTTACTTACAATTTCTGAAGGAGAGTCTGGAATTCTTTAGAATGTTGCAGTCTTAAATGGAGCAGATAAGTGTAATCAGGTTGCCAAGAACATGTAATTTTCTTCTAAGAAGGATGTGTAGAAGTCTGAATGACCAATTCTGTGGAAACCTGGGGAGTCTTACATGTGCACATAATCTGTGTTGGCCTGCACATGACTCAGAGGCTTGAATGGTCATTGAGGTTTTTTCCCTTGACCAAAAAAAATTAAACTTTGTCACAGGACTGTTGTTATGAGGTTTTCTTCAGAATGTGTAATTTTGTTTAAAAGCCCATTTTAGTCTGTAAGCTTTCTCCTGGTTGTTGATCAGACAGTTAAAGTTAAAACTTGTTCTTTCTAGGCTTGTTCACAAGGGGGCACTCTAGCTCTATTCTTGTACTCCATTCCAGTTAATAATCTCTGTCTTATGTTGGCTTACAGTACATGGATGCCGTCCAACCACTTAAATGTTCTAGATGTTCCTTCCAATTGCTTGTTTGCCTTTTTGTCTGTGTTCTGCCTGTCTCCTCATCCCACAGTTACCCTCCTCGCACGGACTTCCAAACTCCTCATCTTGAGCTCACAGACAGGGGTTAAACACTCTTATTGTTTATCTCCTGTGTATACTTTTTCATAACAAAGGGAATGGTAATATCATCTTCCTCTCTTTCCAGTCACAAATACGCCAACGTTGATGCACTCATTCACATTCGCACACTCACAGGCTGACAACACAAATCATTCTGTTGTCAAGCATGGCTCCTATCCAGTAACACTGGTTTGACCGTGACCTCCCATGACCCCTGGCCACCGCGGGATGGGTGTGTGGGTCGTGATGGGACCTCCTGCTGTGTTGACCGCTCTGTGTCAGCTCCCTAATCTCATCCAAACCAGTGGAGCGCAAGCTGTTGTAAGAATGGCCAGATGTGTTATGGGATTGAACAGAGTTTATGGATGGAGTAAGGAATGACTAAACAGGAGTGGCACTGAAGCAATAATTGCTCATTCATGAGATCATGTTTTGTTTTGATTAATCGCTGTACTGATTAGATTTAATTGCAAAGTCGAGTGGGCCAATGACACAACCCTGCCCGTTGGAATACCTAACACTTCAAAAGGCCAATAAGCTCCCAGGTCAGCTGACCATGGCATTTCCATGGCATTAAGATTACTATGGGATTTTATAAAGAAACAAAACTGAACAAAAACTCAATAGGCGTCATAAAAGTTTACTTGTTGGATAACTTTACTAACTTTTGGATAACTTTACTTTGGAATTTACCTTATTTCAGAGTAGGTGCTATTCGCTGAATTAAACATGCAATGTACTGAGGTTACATGACAATGTAGCATAATGTTATTTAAAATGTGAAATCTAGGAATTGTTCTGTGCAATGTAAAGTAAACTAAAGCAGTTTAGTAAAATGTGTTAAACTTTCAACTATAGCTGTAGGGTTGTAAAAAAAGGTATATGTAGAACTGTGAACTTTGAGACTCACTTTCCCAGACGCACACACACGCACACAAACATGATAACAGGCTCTGAGATTTCACAATCAAAAATAAGGGCTAAGAGTTTTAGAACTTTTAATTGCATTGGTATTAAACCTGTTTGTTAGTGGCTGTGCTCTTGTGTGTGCATAAACTCAAGTGGTGTGTTTGATGGGCTGATTTTGCTGTTCAGACATGTGTTCAACATTAGCTTTTATGTTTTCCATAACTGTAAAACAGTCTACATCAAATACAAATATCCTTTGCAAAAGTTTGAATCCCATTACAACAATGATAGTGGCCAAAACAAAACCAGACGTACAAAGAATTTTTTTCACTGCTCCATTTGGACTAGATGAAAACGGTTTGAAAAATACATATGATATCCATCTCAGCTTAATATGTTTAGTCATTTGAAATACAACAAAGTCTTTAAATGTTACATCAAAACTTTTAGTGAATGCTGTTATGATTTCAGTAGCGCGTTAGAACATAAACCAAGCTAACAGAGTTGCAAGTCTCTGACATCATCTCAACATCATCATGAGATAAAACATAATTTTATTTGAATTCTTTTGACGTGGGTCTCGTTAGCTGTTTTCTCTCAGCATTAGAAACACACTATGTAAGAAATAATGTACATACAGGTCATTTTTGCTAAATAAACAAAACAAGATTTTCATTTCATTTCATTTCATTCATGCTTTATCAGTGATAGACTGTACATTGTTTCCAGTTCACACCAACTTACCTAAATATCAAATAACTAAATACATGTACATATAACATTGATTGTAAGTTTATACAAATTCAAGTTTATACACAAACCCAATAATCCAGGGTAATAATGCAAATTGTTTTTATTGTTTGCTTGACCTTAATGCTGTTTGGTAATTTATTTAGAAGTAGTTTGTTTGCTGACCTCAGGTAGCACACAATCTACAAAAAAGGTCTTGTTTTTCTGGCGATCTGTGTTTGAAAACATACTGTATGTTAGATAAACAAATTAGTTGGAAAAATACTGTAGTGTGTGGTTGATTGTTATGGTAATCACACAGTGCAGCCTGAATCTTGTAAACAAGCAAACAAACAAATAGCCACAAGCTTGTGTATGTCACCTCATCTTTACTTTATGACGAGTTTATATGCAGTGCATTTGAAAACGTAAATAATGGCAAGCAAATGAATGGTGGTTAAAGATGGTTAAAACTCAGCAAGCTATGTTTATGGTCATCTTGGAAGTGTTCGGTCTAATCCATACTGAAAGAAAGGGGGTTTTGTCTAAACTGTAACCACATTTGCTTACATCAGAGCTCACGTGCATGTGCACTAGCATTCAGTATGCGGCAAGGGTGACAGACGCAGATGACCCACCTTGTTGTCATGACAGAACCCTGGCCTAAGTTCAGAACAGACTGTGCGCATTAGTGGTTGAAACAGGATGTGGTTTGTGTGTGTATTTTACATAGCTGAAGTTACAACATGTGTGTTTGAAATGTTGGCTTTTGAGCTAAAGTTAGCCCTGTATAGGCTGTTTCAGTTAGACATGAAGAAAAAAGACTTTTATTGGATGGTCTATCTTAAACAGAGGCTCAGTTAAATATACTAAGTTTATGCGTGTCACACACATTCAGTTTTGCTGTCTGCCCTTCCATCTCCTAACACATACATGTTTGAGGGAGATTCCCATGGTTCATTTCAGCAACAGTGCTTTCTAAGGAATAATCAAACACTGACCTGAGCCACGTGTTCCTGCTGCGCTCCATCAGAAGCTGAGCTAATGAGAGCTTTATAGAGCTGTAAAGAGCTGAGGCTTTAGGAAGTGGTTAACAAACCAGACATTTAAAGGTTGCAGTGTTTGTTACCCCTCCAATTCTCTCTCTTCCTTTCCATCACTCTGTATCTATCTGACAGTACATCTTTTTTTTGTCCTTGGGTCACCTGGATTTCTTTGCATAACCTAGTAAGCCACCTATATAGTGAGTATTTTATGGCATTCCCTCAATATTGACACTGTTGCAAATGGCAGTATGGTTTTGCATCTAATGATGTCTAGATGCCTAAAGGCAACATGTACTTCACAGAAAAAGCAATCCCATAATGCTATATGCACCAGTACCAAAAATTGTTAAACCTTGTAAAACAAAAAAGGCATATTCAACCAACATGTGATGTGTTATAGTATTGCAATATTAGCTTAGCAATTAGTAATTTACCTGAGAAGCAAAGTTATGTAAGATATGTTAGACTTGTTTACAGTAAAGTCAATTTTGTCCAGTTCCACATTCAACAACATGTTTTTTACTTGTTTCTCCACCTCAAGGAATGTTTCACACAAAAGTAAAACTTCTCCCTTCATTATCTGCCACCTAATTTTGTTTCAGCTGTATGTGACTTTCCTTCATTGAGCATAAAAATAATTTTGCAGAAGATCCTTTTCCATATTATTTGAAAAATGATAAAGCATTTTGTTAAAGTAGCCAGTACAATTTGCCAAATTGAGACTTTGTGTGAGGAAAATACTGAAGTTTCAGTCATTACAGAAAAATGTTGCTTTGATGAAACAAACAAAAAAGAAAAATAATAAAACAAGAAAAATCTTGTTTGCTTTACTGTTCAGTTCAAAGCATTCAGTTGCAGCACATCATAATGGCTTCTTGCATGAGGCTGACATCAGGTTCTGCCAAACATCTGCTTTTGTGTTTAACAAGAAATAAGTTTTTATTTTTGAAATTGAACTATTACTTGTAGTGTATCAACTGTTGGCGTACGATTGATATAACTTGTTTGTCATTTGTGAGAGAATTGGGCAGAATTAACTAATTAAGAAATTCAATGCATAGTTGCTATAATCTCAATGTCTCTCAAAAGTGTCTCTCTCTCTCGACAGAATGACAGGCCGAGAGTTTTTCACTCGTTTCCCTGCACTCTATCCTTTTCTCCTCAGTCAGCTACAGAAAGCTGCGGCATCAGTAAACAGGTGAGAACAGACAGCAGCATTCTCAGTCATGTACACACTTTGTGCCTTCGTATTACCAACATGTGTGCCATTTGTGTCGGATGTTGTTAAACAGTTGAAAGATCCCAGTGTCGGGGCCATTATTCAAGCTCCTTAAGTGGCCCATCAAGCTTCTTTAGACTTATTAAGTGCGCCCGACCACACCAATGCACAGATTCCTATCTGAGATGCCTCGGATAAGAAAACTGTGTTTTGAATAGAAACCTAGCTAACCAGCAACTGTGAGAACATGTTAGTCTCTTATCTCCCTCATTTATTTCTCCACAGACCGATGCGCCACTTGTCCAAATAGCACTTGTGTTGCGAAACGAGCCCTTTGGCCAATATTATCTTAATATGTATCAAATTATTTTAATGCGTTTTCAGTCTGGCGTTCTCTCCTTTTAGTAAAGAGGGGTCTGATTCTTTCCCACGGCCTAGTCTTAGAGTCACTCTTGCCAAACTAGTCAGAATTCACAATGCTCGTATATTATATCGCTGCTAAATCATTTTTTACATAAATAAGGGTTAAAGAGAAGCACAAGGATTTTTAAAAACCTTCAGTGTCCTTGTGCCACCCACCTTCATTTTATATGTAAAGAGCATCATGGGATGTTTGAGGGAGGAGGGTTGACTTATAGGTTGAAGTGACGCAATTTAACGTGATTGAAAGGTTTTTCCTGTTGATGTTGGATCCAGAAATGTTCTTTTATCTGGAAAGCAGGTTGCAAAAACCATGTGGGCTGGAATTTCGTTCATCGCTTTGTGCAATTTGTAAACCAGTGCGTGATATGAAGATTTCATGAGCACGAATGAACTTGTGATAAATGATTGGCCCCAGGTTGAGCGATTGCATAGCAGTTTTATAACAATTGAAAAGATTTTACATGGGAAATGAATGCTGTGAGGGTTCGGTTGGACACACACCAGAGATTAAATGAGATGAAAAGACACGGGCAAGTGGGGCCAGAACTAAACTTTGTGTTTGTTCCAGCAAACTCACTTTGCTGATCTCATTATTTTCCAGCCTTATCATCCTTACGTTTGCTGCATATTTTCATACAAATTTTCCATTTATCTGACCTGGTCACTTTCACTTTTTTTTATCAGCAATCCACCTTCCAGCTTTAAAAGTGCATAAGGCTCAATGCTCTAGTCTTTTGTGGCCAGTGATGATCTCAAGGTCTTGGCTGCCCTGCATTGTGCCTGACTGAAATCGAACTCTAAACGCATTACCCTAGGCCTGATTAGCAAGATAGCATTTCCTGCACTCTGGCCCAGGTTCTGCAGGCTCCTGGGACTCTTTGGAGGGGAGATTGTTCATGTTTGCTGTAATAATGACAAGCGTATCCACAGCTGGCAGCTGCGCCGTGGAAACCTCATGACCTATAGAGGGCAGAACAGATTTTGGGCCTTTTCTGAGTAAAAGAAAGATATGAGTAATTTACATTTGTGTGTGCATGTTTTTTTTTTATTTGCTCTGGCATTAGTCTTCTCTTTCCTGTGGGCTCTGAGAGAAAAACAAGGCCTGTGCAGTTGTATAATGAAGCCAAGAGACGGCCATTGGGTTTCTAATGGTGACCATATGTACATATGCATGGCTTGCATTGATAGGCATGTTCATCTTGCATCTTTTGTGTTAGTTGCTGTATGCATTGCATGGCTTATTTTGAATCCATCTGCTCATGCTACTTCTCTCCCAGCCCTGTTTCAAAATCTTCATGTAAGTTAGCAGGTTAGGTAAAATGTTGCTGTTACCTGAGGTAATTAAGGAAGTAACTCAAGATTGAGGAAGGTGTGTTTAGCTAGTGAGCATTAGCTAACTTTTGCTGGTAGGTTAGTTTAGTTACTTAGGTAGTTACACTTGAAAAATACTGAAAAAAATTCTAGTTATATTAACAATGTTATATTGTGTTAGTTATTTAGTTGGTTAGTTAGTGTGTATTAGTTACGGAGATTATATTTGTTAAGATGTTATGCTTATAGTTTAAGAAGCATCTAAGTTATTTGATTGAGAGAGGTGATCAAGTTGTGTTGTTTACATTAGCCAGTCACAAAAGTGCAAGTTACATGTTAATTCAATGTCTTGATGTATGTGACAAATCTTTTCAATGTATTTCTATTACAGTGATTCAGGACAGGTGAAGCTTCACCCCAGTCTCTTCTTGTTGTTGTTGGTTTTGGGTCGACTCTACCCATCCCCTATGGATGGCTCATCCTCCCCTCTGGGCTTGGCTCCCTTCATGCCCTTGATTATTAGGTAAGTGTTTTAACTCATTCAGATTGACTTTGTACACAATTCAGGACAAGTCATGAAAATAAAACTCACATCTTAAACTTGATTTGATCTACAGTCTCAGATAGTTCCCACTGCACATCTCTTACCTTAGAGAATCCATTCCTGTAAAAGATTCCTTATTCCTTCAACTTCACACTTTTCTTTAGCTCAGTATTTGTTATGTTTGGGACATTTAGTGCCAGGAGTGGCTACTGTTGTTGCTCCCGTTCACAAATTTGTTTCATTCTTCAGGCGGAAAATAGGAAAAATATTATTGGAACATGTTCTACAAGTAACTGTGGTGGCATCCAAACACAGATGTGGCCTTCCAAACACACACACACACACACACACACACAGAGTTGTGATCTGAAAGCCAGGAGTTATCATTTTCCACTCTTCCATTTCTAAGTGTCACAGAACACTGTGTTCCTCCAGCTGGGGAGCAGTAGATCTATTCAGTTGACAGAAACAATAGCAGGAAGGCGTTTATTTTGGCTCAGTATAAGGATGGAGAAATCTTGCTTCCACTGCTGCTTTGATAACACTACTTGTGGCTCTGTGTCTCTGCCTGAATGCTTGCTACATCCACCAGAGCAATTGGAGATCTCAATTTAGAGCCTTGGTTGTTGACAACATTTTACATTTAAGTTATGCATAGGTTTCATTTAAAAACATTCTGGTAATGTAGGCTGTGTTCCGAAATCTAGTCAGCAGTATTTGAGAGACACTCCTAATAATAATGTTCTTCCAAAATGCTGCTTCTTCTAAGGCATCTTATTTGAGATAAGAATTGTATGTATTTTTCACAGAGAAGGCAATGTCTCAACAAAACATTTACATTATAAATGTAATTCAGTCAACACCAGAAAGTGACAATTTTCTTGTAACCAGATATTTGTGTGTGCTTTGTATTATTATGCTTATAAGATATTAGCGACATGCTGAAGCCATACTCTGTTAAAAACTAATGTTAAGTCAAGTTACATTCTCTTTATGTACTATTTATATGGCAAAGACTTGCTCTAAGGACATACTAAGTTGCATCATTATAAAGTGCCATTTTGTTAGAAGACAAAGGCTTTAGAACAAAACCTCTGTTATGTCTGTGTGGACAATGTATAGTTCACAACAAAAATCTTCAGTATATTTACAAAGCAAACAACAAAATTATTGTTATTTGATTTTTACGTGTAAACTTGTAAGATATTGTCATTTGCTTAAGACTGGCTTGATAGCAAAGTTGTTATGCTTGTGGTTTTACCAGGGTGCTCTGATGAGCCGTTAAGTATTTTCAATAAAGAATTTTATGTGGAATAAAACTCTGTTTGATAAACCAGTGAACCTGATTATGACCCATTTCATCATTCCCTGTAGTTTCTTCAGTTCAGCACATCATGCACAGCAGTCACATTCTGTGCAGGTGTGTGTGTGTGTGTGTGTAAATCGTCCGCTGGTGACCAAAAGTCTTGGCACCAGTTTTCCTTCCATGACTTTATTCTGTGCTCTGCCGTGTGTACGCCAGGAATGTTCTGTACACCCTCTTCTGCACACGCACACTCCCTTTCTTATTCTTGTTACACAGTTTGACCTTTTCTTTTTTTGTATCTTTTTGCAGATAATTGATTTGGTGAAAGTATGCATGCATGGAGCTTTTGTGATGAGTTAGTTTGTTTTGGTCTCTATATGACTTATATATGGTAAAAACTGTTACCAGTGTGTTGAGCCTTTTTTGTGTTCAGTGTACATCGTGAGCAGAGTGGGGGTGTGAAAGAGCTGCAAAATGGATCATCTTAAGGCCTCACCATTTTGCATGTCTCTGTACTGAAACAAACACAACAGCTGGTAATTGCCACATAATCTATGGAAAACTGTGGAAAACCTCCAGGATGGATGAATGGATGGACAGATAAAGAGACAATGATCTGAGTCAGTATAGCTCATGCAGGCTTAAGGGACTGGTGGATTAGAGGCTGCCTGCTTCTTGTCAGTGGAAGTATGCAAGCCCATCCACCCAAATGAAGTCCACATGTGGATGTTAAATATAGCTAGATCTTTACTGCCACAGACCCCTCTACTCCACCGGCATGCATGTGTGTATGATCCATGATTAGTTACCTGAGGAGACTGTGATTTCTGTTCTACGATCAGTGTTTGTTAATTCTTGCTGGATTTTTTCATTAGTTTGGGTTCACAGTCTTGACAGCATGAATATCAATCCTAGAGATCAGATCTCTTTGATTGTCTCATTCTTTGTATTGTGTGGCGAAGGCTTGAATGCCTGCCTTGGCCAGATCTTTTAAGCTTCACTCTGTGAAATATCTGAGGAAATAAGCTTTGTTGGACTTTACCATGACAACCCATCTTCAGTTATCCATAACCACAAGCGACTATGGGTGCATTTTATTTCTGCAGAATCTTTAAATCCTGAAAGTTTATCTGATAATGTTCACACAAGAGTTTGCAGACTGAAACATTAGATACTTTATTTCAGCAGAAGCCCACACCAGATGAATGTGTTCAAGCTTATGTTACATAAAGATGCAAAGATGCACAAGTTCTTACCATCTTAACCAAGACCTTCTGTCAGGTCTATCACTTGGTGGTACAGCTAATCATTCGAAACCCAGATGTTAAGTTGTGCCTCAGTTAGCCTAACTTAAGTTAGCCGAACTAAGGTCCAGACCTGTACCCTACATGTCTAGGTGATTGGCTGGCAGTTAACATCTACCCAACAATCAATGGTTGTAATCAATGGTCTCTGTCAGGTTGAGGGTTGGGACAAATAAGTAGTTTACACACTCTTTATAGTTAGGACTGGTAACCACTTGATTATTAAACTGTGTTGACTACCAGATCACAGAATGCAACACACTTGAGGATTAAATCTCTGTGTAAACTCAGGCTGAAGCCATAGCACAAGATTGGTCTATGGAATTTTTCCTGTTTAAAGAACAGCTGCTTCTATTGCCATAATTGTGTCTCTGTTATACATGCCATAAATTTCTGTAAATGGAGGGAGAGGCAACAGAGGGTGCAGGCTTGTATCTCATCACGTTTAAGCAGTTTATCTGCTATTGCTTACAGGTTAGATCTTTGCTATTGCTTACAGGTTACCTCTCCTGACTGAAAGATTTACAAGATCTGCCTGCAGCTAAACGCATTAAGTGCGGCCCACAGGGTGCGGCGACTGTTGCTGGTTGTGTCATTAATTTCAAAGTCAGCATTAATCTGACAGTTGATTCCTTGAATTGCTGTCTGACAGAATCAAATAAATAGGTGCAAAGGTTTTAAACCAAGGAGGAGTTTCCTGTCAGCTGACACCAGTGATCCAGAGAGTCAGTGATGCAGTGTCTATAGGACTTGCCATTGCAATGCTGTATTGTTGTGCAACACGTTTTCAGTCCTTTATAAAGTTCTATGTAAGAAACATCGGAAAAGACTTGGGTAATTTATAAATTTGAGAGTTCTGACTTTTGCTTTACTGCCAACAAAGTCAAAATCAAATGGTGTCAGCCTATGACATTTCTTTGACTTTGGGTTTGTCTGAGTCTGTAGGTTTAGTCAGTTTCAGACGACATATGTCAAGGAAGAAGACTGACAGACAGTGATTAACTCCAGCAGAGCAATAACTCAAATGTTATTGCACCGACTGCGAGACTGAAGATCAGTGACAGCATTTCTGTCAGTCAGAAAGGCACAGGGCTCTTTCCAGTGACACGTGTACATCTAACACACTGGTGCTGGATTCAAGAGAAACCTTGTTTCAATATGGTCTGCCACTGTGACTTCCAATGCGGTCTATCTTTGTCTGAAGTGTTGAGATGGTTGACTTCCATTTGGAGAAGAAGGGTGCTTTGATGATGCTCCAAAGAGTTTGCTTTGGTCGCCATGTTAAGATTGTTGCTGCTTCTCATTGCTTTAAGTTATCTCAAGAACTCTTAAGAATCTTATGGGGCTATAAAAAGATTTTTTAGAAATTGTTGCAGAATTTGCAAGACTTGGCATCTGCTTCCTAAAAAACATACACTAGTACTTTTTCAAATTATCTGTTTTAAATTGTTGCTATTATTGCTCTATGATTGTTAATCAACAGTTAATCACTGTTACTATTAAAAACTGATGACATGATCAGCAAAGCTGTTAGCATTTGATTGTCACATAGCTCCATGTTTCGAAACAGTCAGTTGTGTTTATATGGCGATGTGCATTCTGGAGCGTGTGACAGGACTGCATGTGCTATTGTTCTGACCCAATCTCCTGTGCACCTCAGCAGCCAGAAGAACTTGAATAACTGAGATTTGTTACAGCGCTCTTGCCAGGTGCTGTCCGGTGCGGTCTCGAGTCGGGACTCTCGTGTTGTTTTGGGGCCAGGCTGAGATTAGGTTTGTTTGGTGCTAGCAGACTGTCGAGTCATACGGGGGAAAACTGTACCAGGTCTAATAAGAGCCAGATGGTTTTTTGAGCTGTAATGGCGAGGCGAGACTGAGAAAGCCCCCTGGAGATGGCTAGCCTCTGACTGCTGTGTCTCTAAAATTACACTCTTCCAAACTGTCATTTCCTCTCCAAAGACTTTTAATGGGACAAATTAGCACTGATAGTTAACATATGAGGCCAGAAAGGGGGAAGAAATATTTTGGCGGCAGTTAGATGGAAATATGCGTCTATAGAATGTTTTTGCGGCTTTGAGGTGTTCCTCTGCTTATTTATTAACGTTTACACAGACCCAACACTACAGGTTAGGCCGGTTTAGTATGCGTTGTGTATTTTTAGCCACAGTGGTTATCTGTTTGTGCATGTGTCATGATCATGTCTATTGACTCCTGCTATGCTGTGACTGCTGACGGCAACATGTATTCCATGTGTGCTAATATCTGTATGGTGGAAATTAAACCCAGCAGGTGAGGGTTCATGTGTCTGGATGCTTGTTGTTTGTTCATTTTCCTGCATTATCCCATTCATAGGCTGCTATTAGTGAGTATACCAACACGTCCAACACATTATACAGATTATGTGCACTCATGCGCCAGTAGTCAGTAGTATTGATCACTGGGCCTATTATTCTAATTATTCTATTATTCTATTAGTCTCCATATTCTAACCCTGTACCACATCAACTGTGAAAAGTCCACTGCTTATCTTTATGCTGCAAGACAAGACTATTTAAGCCTATTCAACTGTTCAAGTTTTCTTGAACAGGTGAAATAGTGCAGATGTACATGCGGCCTACCTTGACCTGTTGTAGGTCTTTTGTGTAAGTGCAGCAGTCATTAAGGCTGAATTTTCCTCGCCACTTCATAAGATTGTGGCATACATGCATATATTAAAGATGAAGCACATTCGATTGTGAAAGCAGAGTGTTGTTACATATGTCATTGTTGAGCTTTTGATCTGTCCAGTTACAATGATTGACCGGTCAGATCGCTGTAGTGAAAACTATTGTTTTAAGTTGAAGAAAAGCAGATCAATGCTATTAATGTTGCTGATTAATTGATTTTTAATTGTGTGTTTGTTATCTACAGACCTAATTTTTAAATTTTACAGAAGTTGTGTATGTATTGTAGCATTTATGTACGTTTATGTATTGTACTTCACCTTCCAACTACAGAAGTTATGTTTAACCAAATGCATTATTAATTTTTAAATATAATATTAAATATAATACAGGTGACCCCATAATTAGAGGTGTCTTCAGACATTATTGTAGGGATTTTTCTCAGTATCCACACATAAGTCATGGTTTGAGGCCTGTTGTTTAGTGCCTTACATCAGTCCTAGAGGATCTCTCCTCTATGTTAATACCTATATACACCCTCCATGTGCTGTCAACAGATACTACAGATTTGCATGTTTGTAGCTTTAGGTTATTTTGATTTTCTATCTCTTCATCTCTCAAACATAACATTCATTCAAGATTGCTGGGCCCCACACAATTTTTCTGTGTTTTTTTTCCTGTCGTTCTCTGTTCCTCTTTTTGATAGATGGATATGTTTCATGTCTCTGGAACATTTTAGAGGATTTACCAGAATTTAGGAGAGCTGTGTTTTGATTTAGCAGTTGTAAACCATGCAGCTCAGTCATCAGGGTCTGTTCTGAAAATCAGTTTAGTGAGATTCCAGTTCCCAGTGATCTATAAAGAATCTACACTCAAGCGCTACCCAACATCTTTGTAAAATGTGTTTGAAAAACCTGTCAAGATGATGTCTGGTTTATACTTTACACTTAAATCAAATCAAAATGCCAAAACTCATTTATAACAATGTAAAAAGATTTATTTTCTTTTTCTTTTGGATAAACTATGACATGTTTTCATGAGACTTTGATCATTTATTTCTCATAGTGTTAGTTAATCTGAACTAGTGTCATTTTGAAGACGTTATTTCATTGTGTTGTTTCTGTAGGTGCGGCCGATCCACTGTGTACCGCACACGTGAGATGGCTGCGAGGGCCTTGGTTCCATTTGTTCTTGTGACCCAAGTTCCTACCACCATCCAGGCTCTACTGGAGGAGCTGCCTCAGGAACCCGTCCCAGGAACCCAACAGAACCACATCCATGGAACACTGCTGCAGGTCTCTGCCCTGATTTGTAGTCTGTATACATGAACAATAGATATCTAAAGTCTTGGCCTAGATTTTGAGCAGGTGGAGTTAACAGATTCACAGAAAACTGTATAGTGTATGATAAGCAAAGACTTATTTTTAACATTAGTCAGAAGATATTAAATCATGTCTGATTTTTGGAGCTGATTTTAGAACACACATTGTAGTATTTAACTCCTATTGTATTCTGTGTAGCCTGTTTCAACCTCATCTGCTGATCCAAGATTGTATCTAAATGCGATTGACAGTCACTACAACAACTACTGCACTCATCTCACATACATCCATGCTTTATGTGTTTAATGCCTCTTAGCAATGAGGCACATCTTTCTTTGTCAGTTGTGTTCTGAACCATTTGGAAGTCTAGTAGTGGTAGTCTGGTAGTGTGTGATTCTTGGTTGTTTAGTATATGATGCTCTGTTTCTCTGGCATCACTTGCCACTTTGTAAATTATAACAGTTTCAGATGTTCAGATTTAAACAGTCATGTAATGTATTCCAGCCTATAGTCACAATGCCTTTACAGCAATCAAGCACATATAGCACTTAATGACTTAAAATAGAAAATACTCAAAATACCAGGAATTATATTTTTAGATGCGATGCCAGCCATTGCAGGCCAACTTTTAAGTCTGCTGTACTGTAAAGACATGAAATGTGGCACTTGAAGTTTGGCACTGTTCCTGTAGCTACAGTGGCACAGCGTTGCATTAGCAGCACAAAGGGTGATAAAATGCCATAGTGATAAATGCTGTAAGTGGCTTTGGATAAAAGCATCTGTCAAATGCATCAATGTAAGTGTCTGAACAATGTATGTGTTGAGAATGCTGTGTATTGCACTGTAGATGACAGGAAATTACTGTAGAGGTGAAACAGCAATAAGAGGATGTGATACTGTGGTTACAGTGTGTTGTATGGTTGCTGCTGGATTTAATGTAAATTCTTCAGGTCCTTATGTAAAATGTAAGATATGCTATCTGATACTTCCATGTATTCCACACAGTTTTTAATATGAATGAATGAATGCATGTGTTATACGGGTTTTTGTTGTCCTTTGCATGTGTTTTGTGTGTAGAAACCGATTCTAGACAAATTGTGTGTGTGTGTGTTAGATCAGCTGGTGATAGTGTCATGATGTTTACTTTAATTAAACATCTTCCCTCATGCTGGTATCATGCTGGTATGTAAATACCCAAAATGCATGCAGGGTTTGTGTACGTGTAGTCCAAAGCATTATCAAAGAGAAAAAAACTGAACTGTTCATGGCTTTGTGTGTGTGTGTGTGTGTGTGTGTAGTTGGATGTCTGTCTTTAGCAAGGAGTGAGGACTAAGGAGTGAGGACTAATGGAGTGAATCGGGAGCATTTTGGCTCATTCTCACTGTCTGAAACCCGCTGTTTGAGGATTACGACTTAGTTTAGGGATAGAATTTGGTTAACATAGGGGTAAGGGCTAGAAATTCTATTTCCAGTGAAGGCCTTCATAAAGATGTATAAATGTTGATTGAAAGAAACATAAGGTGATTGAACGTGTTGATTGACCGTGTTGATTGAAAGGTGATTAGAATGGTTGCTAAGAATGCATTTGCTTATATGAAACCTCTATGTATGGGCAAGAATAGGGATGCTTGCCTGAGCAATCACTACTAACGATCATTTTCAAGCCATGGTTTGGACAAACAGATAATCCTGCCTCAGACAGTAGTTGAGCCAGACATGTCTGGCTCCTAAAACAAGTCGGGTAATGTTACGAAATCAATGTGTTTACATTCTTCAAGTCAAGTTATGAAAAGCTTGCTTACGGTTGTCCCTCCACATTAAACTGCGATCAGAGAGAATATTACCCACTTCGCCTGTAATTGTGTAAGTGATTTAACTTTCTTGTGGTCATCGCTGACCATAAGTAAACGTTAGTGTATTTTCTTCAGGAAACAGACATGGTGCAGGAGAAAGTGAGAAGGCGGTACCAAAAAAAGACAAAATGGGTTGGGGGTTGGGTGAGGAAAACAGGTTGCAGATGTTGTTGTCTTGAGCCTGAATTAAGGATTTCTTGTTCTTGTGTTGAATCAGATATGTTCAGTCACAGTAAAATAGCCTCAACGTATATGCTTTTCATAGAGTTATAAAACTCCACATGCACACTTTAACAAAAAAGAATCGATGATACCAGACCAAAATAAAAAACGTGTCGGTGTGGTGTATCAACGCAACAGTGTGTTGACAAAACTAAGAAAGTTTTGTTTTTAATTTTTTGTAATAATTTTGCTGAGTAAAATGCTTGAACAGAAGTTCACCTAAACATTCCTGTTGACACAACTCACTGGTTCCCTTCAGAAGCGGCTAACAAAATGGGAAATAGAATGAACAGCCCTAACTGAACCTGACGTCTTCACCTCAGCTCCTTAAATTCTTCACTGCTGATGCTTACCCATAATGCAGTGTTTTTTGTCCTGGGTAACATCCAAGACCCACAGGGAAATAAATCCCCATGCGTGTTTTGACACATACTGTCAAAGAAACTGGTGGGTACTATTGTGTGTAGTTCTGCTAGTTCAGCCGTTTACACGGATCAACCTGTTGGTTAGTAAGGTCAGCTAGTTTTTCTCTTGTATACATATTAATGTTTTTATCAGCGATTTTAGCATGCTGTTATTGTGCTGTATTAGTTTACATGGTAAAACCTGCTGCAATAAAAGTTGCAACTAACAGTCCCCTCTTTTAAAAGCATTTGCTTGTTTTATTTGTCTTATCTGATTCCTGACTGAGTGTGCCTAGTGTGCCAAAGGTCAATATCTAGTCTTCATAGTCCTCAGACATCTCTGTGAGCTGCTGTTTGTGTCTTCTAAATGGGTAATCTTTGTTTCTGTACACCCTGTTGAATTATGGACCTCGGTGGGGTGTTTATTTTTGCCCTTGGTCACTGCCATCGGTTTGTGGTCGGTCACAAGTTGTGTAGTTTGTCACTATAAATATGCACACTTTCCTCTGAGGGAGCGTGAGAGGCCGGCTGTCATGGGCCTGTGGAGTGAGTAGACCCGGGTTAGATGTGTGGGATACAGGGTGTTGGCTGCAGCTGGAAGGCCAGGCCTGGTATTTCATGGTCAAACTTGTTTTGCCCTGTGCTTCTCCTGCCTGTCCCATAATAAGTGGCTTCCATGCTGTTGCTGTAACCCAGCAAAGAGACTTTTAGCACGGCCTGCACTCCATAATTGAAATGCTGCACTCAAAGCCCTCTGCTATTCATTCACTTGTATCGCTGTCCGTCCATCCGTCTGTTCTTTGTCTGATCTCTTTCTAGGGTGTCTCTGAACCCTGTCTTTAATTAATTTGATCACTGTTTTCTCTTGAATCTTTTTTAATCATTTCTCTTGTCATGTGATGTATTTGTCAAGTTCATTTTGTGTAAACATGCCATCTCCTCCATAGGTGCTGTCACTCCTTCATTCCTACTTGATGGACACACACAGACCCCCGTCACAAAGTGTACAGGACTGCGACATTGCCTGTGCTCTGTTTCCACGTCTGTGGCTCGCCACAAGGTGCGTGTTAGTCCCAAGCTGTACTTCATACTTCATACAAACATGCTGTCACACAATGCCATATCTGCTCTAATGAAAGGCCATAGAAATGGCAGTTACGCTGGAAGTTTAGGAATGTGGCAGACAGTGGCTGGTTATGTTTGGAATGGAATATAAATTTACTGTTTACTGTAAATACTGTATTCTGTCTTTATATAGCTTTAGATCCTTTCAGCACAGTAGAAGTGGAATGTCAGGTGCAGTGCATCATGGGATACAGTGCTGTACCTAGCGTGCTCTGTTTATATACCTCACGATTGGGCAAATATAATGGATCATCCGCTTTTCACGGCATACATACTCTCTTTATAATAGGAGCTGTATGGTAGTGTGCCATTACTAACAAACCCAAATATTTTGAAAATGAGGAAAATAGAACAGAATGGCAGAATAACGAAAGAAACTTCAGAAACTGAAGCTGGACAATTAGAAGGAAATGAAAGAAAAATTACTTTACAGACTGATTTCCTCCAAACAACCAGACCACAAATAACACGTCAACTGGGTGGTTTGACATGGTCTCCGTGTGTGTACCAGTAATCCTAAACCCAGTAATTCCCTGAATTCTGAGCAACATTGTGCGTTTTAAGAGTGCAATAGAGGGACACCAAAAGATGAAGCCAGACATTCAAAGTGAGCGAGTTTGTGTTATTAATATCTCAGTGATGAAATACTGACGTCAGCGCTGAACACTGGCTCTCTTGTTCTCACCCGTGCCCAAGAGCATTTGCTGCACTGTGGTCACACACACACACAATACATTTACTCTTCCATACACTCACCCATTTCTATAATAACACACATTGTCGTGCAAATGTTACTCGTGTGATTAGTCTGAGAAACAGGACCCAGAATTCCCTCTTTGCCCATGGGGCAGCACATGTGATGGTTCACCCTAATCTTCCTCAGCCAGTGTGAGCCTGCTAACATCTGTACTGCTCCCAAATATACGATGAACAACCAGTCAGGCTACATCAAGTGCTTGGACACTCAAAACAACCACAATTAAAAATGTATGAATGTCAAATAGCAAACCAGATGGCATTTGTTTTAAAAACTGCACTTGCATACTTTTCAAGCAAAATTGTCACTCAAATATTATTAGACATAAATGTATTAGGTTTTAAATGCTAAAAGTATTTGGATACTTTCTGCTTGTCAAATGTTACTGGAACATGTCAGTTGTTAATGTGATGAACTTTATCTGTGGTTACTTTGCTAAGGCATGAAGGTTAGAGTAGTGATGTCTTCAAGCAGTCCTGGGAAGGTCCTGACTTAGTCAGGGATGTACTAAAATGAACGCATTGCGCAATTTCATGTCCTTTTTGCATTTGTGTTTTTAGAGCTGTTGGAACCAAATAAACAACAAGGGATGCATGTTAGCCGTGTAATTGATGATTTATATATTTTATCTTCCTTGTGTTGCTGCAGAGAATGATGGGAAAATATTTCAGCACAAGCATGTTGCCTCATAAACAGATTAAATGAGTAATCTTTTCTGGCAAGCTTTGTAGCTGTTCTTCATCATGAGTACTAGCAGCAATACAAGCATGAGTACAAGTGTGTGCAAATGAAATTGTACTCAGCATTCATATAAACAATAAATATTGATAAACCTCAATAGATTTTGTCACGATTTTTTCTTTGAGACACTCCCAGCTCAGAAAATCAGGGTCCAAAAAATTTTCCCCCCTGGCAAGTATGCTGTTAGGGTGATTTTGATGTGTGCTAGTTATGTAAAAAAACGTATGAAGTTGCTTACTTCATACACCTACCAAAATTATATTGAGTTGAGTTGAGATATTTTGAGCAGCTATTTGTTTTTAAAAAGCAATGTGCTTTTAACTGAATTTGCTTGCTGGATAGATGCAGGCGGTATGTGAACTGCAAGCCACAAAACTCAGTTTTCATTCATTGGGGCTTATGTGTACAAATGCTGAATGTGGCCTCTGTACAAATAATGAGTAATGAGTGGCATTTAAGCCAAAACAATAAACTGCTTTGCCTTAAATAACCATTTTCTCTTTCTGCCACACACAAACACGCAGAAGAAATCCATGTCTGGTGACACGTGGTGCGTTTCTAGACCTGCTGAGCTGTCTTTGTAGCTCTCCTCCAGTTTCTATGTCAGGTAAGAACTCAAAAAACATAATGCTATCGCTAAATCAATAAATGTTAGATGCTTACATAACCTTGATTCTAGTTTATGTACCTATGAAATGTGTTGAGGTTTTTGGATTGTTTTTAAGTGTGCTGTAGGAGGAGAGCTAAACTGTAGAGATCTGTGACAGATGTTGCAATTGTGCCTGTGTGACCCAGCTGAAGATCACTGAGGGAAGGGGCCGTCCCTGAGCTTTTGCGGGCCCCATGTGTCACACACATGTGGGCATGGTGGCAGTGTTTATCATACTAAAACAAGCATACCCTTACAGTCCCACCCACCTTCCATCACTTACATAACAAATGGTGTGCAGGCATCATCACAACACACGCACACACACACACACATGCTGTACAGAGATTTATTTATACACTGCCCTGTTCTCTCAGTCTTAACACCCTCTTCATCTGTCTACTTTTCCTTTGATTTCCGTTTACATAAAGTTTATCTGTTTCTATAATTCACACTCTGTCTGGTCATTTTGTTTTCCTCTTCCACTAAATGGAACTATTTACTTTTTAATTAAATGTCTGTTATCTTTAGACCTGTTGAGCTGACCACTTTGCAAGCTCAAAAGAAAACGTTTTGCAGAATACTCTTGTTACGCTTTTCCATAAAATTAAAGTCTTCACAGCATATAAATCAGATAGAATACTTTATTGAATGTCTGTGATGTTGTAGTAGACCAGAAATAGGAAGTAAAAATTCACCACAGATTTAAATTACATTTGCATATTTAAACTTGGTACACAAGAAAACAAACGCAGTTTTGGTGTCATTGTCATCAAATTCGTTTGATGTGTTACGTTAAGTATACTAATGTTGGAATGCAATGTGAGAGCTTTGGTGGGCAAGATTATAAAATATCAACGTTTTTGGTCACTTTCTGTTTAAAACGATTGCCCCCGTTTGCCGGTATTCTTTTATAGTACTGACAACTTTTGTTGTCAAGACATGTAATTAAAGTGAAGTGAAAGTGACGTGTTTGTCAGTTACGGTTGCCCATAACCGAAATGTGACCTCTGCATTTAACCCATCCATCGTGAGGAGTGAACACACACACCCGGAGCAGTGGGCAGCTATCCCTGCAGCGCCCGTGGAGCAATCAGGGGTTAGGTGCCTTGCTCAAGGGCACTTCAGTTGCTATCTGTCGGTGCTGGAATCGAACCAGTATTTGGCCATTTGTATTTGGAATAACATGAGTAAAAAATAATTAGGAAACATTTTAATCTGTCCCCCCTTAAACTGGAAAAAAGTTAACATCTGTTTTTTTCTTCGCTTTGCAATTATTAAGTAGGAGCTGAAATTTTCTGGGCATGTCCTGCATTTATACTCATCCTGATGCACAGCTCTCTGGAACAGGACGTGTTTGAGTGTGTGTGAGTTACTGGGTGGGTGGGTGTGAGGCTGAGGGCTGCAAGTGGTTTGGCTCTGAGATACTAAGCAGAGTTTGTGATGGTGTTTTTAATGGAAAGGGTTTAGCTGGGCAGGAGATGTGGAGCTTTACGAGCCTGTGTGGATCAAACACTGAACTGCCCGAGAAGTTCTCCCCTCTCAAGACAGCACCAAACAAATCATCTTAGCTCTCTGATGATCTGATGTTCAGCTATCTTCTTTCAAACCATCATTTTGCTGTAAATTACAGTGTTTTTCCATATGTCTTTTTAATCAGATAAGTAACTTTTGACTAAACCTGTACACACACACACACACACACACAGGCGGTTGGCAGTAGGGGTCGCCTACTGTGGGAAAGCATGCTCACATCTGCTGTGCACGTTTCTTACTTGTCTGGGTTTTGTTTTTCACAGTTTGGGTAATGATGGCAGAGCATAATGTAATATCCAGATGCTGGCACCACACGCTCACACACATGGATATATCGCTGTGTGTTCACTACTGCAGTGAGAACAGACGGCCCACTGTTTTCCTGCACCATAAAATTTAGCTGAACGCTCCAAAACACAGACTTCAGTGGCTGGTGTGTTGTAAAGGTGCTCAGACTGTAATAATGTGTTTCATTTTTGTGACACATTTTGATACCATCTTATGTGAATGGAGAGTTACCAAAGGTGAATAGCTGAAAAGGTTGTGTAAGTGTTTTAGTCACACTTTGCCAGTCCTTGATTTCATTGCCCTGGCCTTTATTTTCTACCCTCAGTGACTGTAATATTGCTATTTTAATAAGAGCACAACATTTGGTTTTTGAGACTTGGTGGCTGTAACATTAATGAAAACAGTTTTCCTTATGAGTCAGATTGGAATGTTGTGTGTGTTTGCAACACTATTGAGTGTCTGTAGACTATTCAAGTTTTGTAAAGATTTCAATGGATCCCCAGAACTACTGTCTCCACACTGTCTGCGGCAGTCTGTCCAACTGAGAAATATCTTTTATTTCCGAGATTAATCATTAATCTCCTCTGCCTCTCGAGAGGACCAGCTATTTTAATAAATGCCATAGAGAAATAGCTTCTCTCTCTTCATCATGCACCCTGTTCACTCTTAGATTTCTAACTGTGTTCTATGGGACTTTCCTTGATAATGGTACACGTTGGTGTGCTTGACTTTCTCTGAAGCATTAGAAAACAAATCCAATTTTTTTTTAGATGTGCAATGTTTTAATTATCAAACAAAATGAACCTGTTTTTAGCTAATTGTGTAAACACACAAAACCCTGGAAACAAAATGTCTTGTTTTAGATTCAGTTTGACCTCCTGAGGTTGACAGTCAGTGTTTTCTTGGATTTAAGCACTTCCTTTCCTTGACCATTTGTGGAAAAAGAAAATAACAGTGATAGTTTAGGAGTTTCAGGCTCTTGTTCATTGCTCTTTTCCCTCTGTGTGCGCGTCGGAGGCAAAAGAAGATAGTGAAAGGAAAAAAAATGGCATCATTAACCAAAGTCTGTCTCATGACTGACTAGTTCTCATCTCCCCCTGTGATAATGATGTTTCTCTAATGCTAATGAGTACTTGGCTTGAGTTTAAAGGATTGAGAATGGTTAGCATCACTCCTTGTGACCTGTGGTTTCATTTTTACTTCATTTGTGTTTTTTTTTCCTTTCACTCTGAGTAACTGTTGTGTTCTTGGTTGACTTTCTTGAGAATATGGGAAGGTTTTCAAGGAATGTTTAACCGAGGTACAAACATTTGAAGCAAGAAAGCATTGCATGTGGAAGATATCCTTATTTAAGATAATTTGCTGTTGAAACAGTGTCTCATTTTGTTGGTGAATTCTTTGTCAGGCTTGTGGTGATGAGGTATATTCCACATACAATTAGATATTCTAGGTCTCATCCCCACCGTGATTTAAAACATGCCTCCCCTCCACTCCATTTTTCTAGTAACAGTCTAGGTCTATGTGAACATGTTAACAATTTACATCACAACAGGTGTTGAGCAATTCATGTGCCCTGAAGAGACATGCAAGTACACACACATACATAATCCCTCAATTTCTCTCACACACTTGGCTATGATAGTGGTAAATGGTAGGTGTGTGTGTGGTTGATCTTGTATTGCTCAGTGATGCTCAAGGGTCATAGTAACCGGGCTGTTTTCTGAGGAATGCAAAGTGTCCCCCGCCCACTGGTCCACTCCTTGTGCAGCGCCAGATTAGGTTGCAGTGTGGGAGTTTGAATGGGTCCTCAGAAGGATTTAGAGAGATGAACTTTATTTGGAGTTCAGAAGTATATTGTATTCATTATAATTCAATAACGAGAAAATGTTGTTTGAGTGTAAGAAGCACATGTAGTTCCCAGAATGCTTTGTGAGCATTGTGATGTCGTGTCAAGTGACCTCAATTAAAATTTAGTCGTTCAAACGAAGCTCACAAAAGTACCCCAATCAACTGGTTTTCCTTTTTTTGTTACCTGAATTTTAACTAAATGTTAAATATATCAGTTATGATAGGAAAGGTAGGCAATTAGAGATTAGCAATAGCAAGCTAACTTTAAAAACATATCATCATATCCTTAGAGTACCCAAATCACACCTCCTGTAACATATATACGTGTTGGTGACTGGACATTATCTAACAGCACAATCTGACATAGTTTGACAAATTAATAGAATAGTGTTAAGCAATTCAGAATGTCTGGTGTTGTTTTACCGTATCAGAAGATTGAAAATAAAAAAACAAGTCTGTGGTGGATGGCAGCCCTAAAAGAATCAACTACAATACCTGGATAACTTCTCTTTTTATCCTGTAAACCATCCTGTGTAATAAAGTGCATTTATTGTTCCATCTGCTCTAGATTCTCAGCTGAAAAAACTTCGTGAGGAAACGCTGTACATCCTGATGGTCTCAGAACTTGTGGCCCCTGGGGGGTCCGATGAGGTAAATCCAGCCATTCCTGGAGCCACACAGTACTTGCAGAGCCTGGCCCATATTGCTATCAGCATCTGTGTGGAATCGCCTCACCTGTGGCAGTGTCCAGAGTCTGAGAGGATTCAGATGGACCTGCTGATGTGTCTGCTGCAGTGCCAGCACTACGAGATTCGTCTGTTTGCCCTGGAACAGCTCCTTAAAAGACTACAGGGAACACAAGAAGAGTCTCTGCATGGTCATCAGGGCCCCTGCCCCTTTGAGTTTTGTGTCTCCAGTCTTACTTGTCTGGCCCTACACGAGAAACACCCTGGCTGTCAAGCTAAGGTGAGGAAATTGCCACTTTAAAGGAAACAATTTTCGGTTGTGATAATTATACACAACTTTTCACAACCTTCACAAAATTCATAACAAAAACTTCAACTAGAAATGAAGCCTAACAAAGAACTGAGGCAATGAAATGTTTTGAAAACCAAAAGCATAAGAAAACACAGATAATCTGTCCAGATCTTATGATTTTTCCCTGATGTGCCTCCACTCAACCCTTTCTATGGCTTTTCAAAGCTAAATTGATTCAGGTTAGCAGACAAAGCCATGGATTGTTCCTTACCAGGGCAAAATCCATTGAACATTTAATAAGGAAGCTTTGTGGCCCTGAGATGAGTGAATTCAACTGCCTGTCTCCATGACACATGGGCTCATATGGTGATTCTGTCTGATTAAGCGAAATAAACAACTGCATGGTATTAACAACCTGCCGAACAAGAGCTGCTCACAGCCATGTCTGAATGAAAGCGGCTGAACGTCATTTAATTTCCATTTCCAGACGCAACACACACAAACGCACTTTCAACCTGGCCCTGCTGAGAAAAAAAGGCAGGCGATTTCCTGTTTAGAAAATAGGGTCATATTGCAATTCCTCATAAACACTCAACCAACCATCAATTACCCTCCTGTTTTGCCATTCCTATCATTAAGCAATGCTCAAACTGACGGGAATTGGCCTCGATGGGAGTGTGTGTATTTGTGTCTGGGGATGTGTGTGTTTTTATGTGTCTGTATGTATTTGTCTGTTGCAGTGTGTTTGGCTGAGTTACGGGTGTGTGTGTGTTCCTAAAGCCCTTTTATTGGCCAACTGTTAATGTTTAAAGCGCTGCTGTTAAAGCTGCTTCTAGCTGCTCCAGGCTTTCAATATGGCCTGGTTTCCATGCAGAGTCTGCTAATCCACCAAAGCATTCTGGGAAAAAAAAGCAGCAAGTTAGGTTAATTTCCTCTGCAGGCTCAGGCGGCTAGTCTGCTCTAAAGCCTAATGTCTAAATCTATTCTGAAAATACTTTAAGTCTTAAGACCAAATCCATAATGATTTCATCAACGTAAGCCTACTTTACGAGAATGTGTGTGCGTGTGTATTGTGTGTGTTTTTGTGTGTGTGTGCACGAGCATGCATGAGCATCTGAGGTATTGGCTTGGCAGTGATGTAATTTAAACATATGAAACATAATCAAGCGCAGAGGCCATAGAATGTTGTTAAACAGACTCATAAAATGTCCTTATTTGCCCCTAAAAACATCCCACGTTGTGAAAATCAATAATCAGCCAAATGTCTGAAGAATGTCAACAAACCTCTATGAACTACCTAGTCTGTCACAGTAAAAACAGCAAAGACAGAAGGGGGTCTGAGGAGGAAAAAAAAGGCAAAAAACAAGTCTTTGGTTAACTCCCCTCGCTAAGACGAGCGTTGGGGGGGGGGGGGACCTGACAGGCAGAGCTAAACCAGATGTGTTTTATGTGCGGGGGTGGAGGGTTAGATGGGGAGAGTGGACTGTTATTGACAGGTAGGAGGTGAAATGAGGGAATGGTCGTGTGGATGAAAGAAAACCAGGTTGAGAAACATTCTAATAATATCTTAATTAGAATTCATGTAAAATAACTTGATAATTTATCTTCTGTTGTTGTGATTTTGCTTTTGTTTTTACAGGTTCTGCAGGTTCTTGCTGTCCTTCCTCTGTCTTCTGTCTTGCCCTGGGGAGACAGTTTGAGGTCTCTAGACTGTCAGCAGGTTCTAGAACATCTCCTCATGCTGGCAGAGAGGTCTACACACAGGTGAACTATATAACGCATGACTTTCCTATAGCAAAACTTCCCTTCTATTTTCACAGCTCACAGTCAATTGAGGTGAAATATATCATTTTAAAATTCTTATTCCAGTTTTAATCAGCAGAGAAAACAAGAAAGCCATTCATATGCTGACAACTTTGAAGAGTATAAACACTGACTGCTATTAAAACATTGCTCTGTTTGTATGTTTGGCTCAACTTTTGGCTGAACCAGTGGCACTAGTTTGAGGCCATTTGTTTGAAAAATTGACAGACAGACTAATACATTGTCCAGAGTCAATAATCAGTTTTTGCCCAGCATTGATTATCTCAAAATGGAATTGTCTGTGACCACTTTACTGTTAGCAGATGTTGACTCTGTCAGTATTTTCAATAAAAGTTTGGGCAAATGTTGTGTAAAATAAGTGTTAATTTCAGGAACTTCATTACTGTACCTATCATTAAATTGCTTTATGGAGCCTACATATTGACATTATATTGGTCACTCCAAATACCTCTCTTTTAAAAATCACCATCATTACCATCATTTGAAAACAATGACTGCTTGTGCAGTTTAATGTGTTTCAAGTGCCACAGAACATATTTTTGAAACACAGCTTTAACTACTTTTAACTTAAAAAGATTTAACAATGCCCTTAAACACCCCAGTCATGTTCTCAGCAGCTGTAGACTTCAACAAAACTTCCCATTGTTGAAGCGGCGGTTTGGGCGCTGCATCTCCCCTTGGACGCAAGAAGTACTTTGTTAAGCGCCTAGTGCTGTTAGCGGAACGCGTAATGCCTTTAGATGTGGGCTCTGACAACAAAAGAAACCACACATACCTGTGGTCGCCAGCCAGCCTGCACGCATCAATCACCCTTTCATAGCTACGGCAAAGCGGGAGAGAGATTGCTTTACACATTAAAGGGTCAAATTGTATATATGCGTGTACGTATACCTTTACATAGGGTTATTCTCTGTAATTTGTGGGCATGTACATGCTCACAGGTTGTGTGCGTTTTAATATGTGTTTACGTAGCCATGTGCGCACTGTGCCAGCAGGTGCACTCGGTCTGTTTTTTTTGGATCCTTAGTGCCTGTAGGGGCCCCTCTGTCTGAAAAACAGACACCTTTACATCCCGGCGTGCAGTGAACACAGGCCCTCAGTATTACATTACAAAGACTCTGTCTCCCTTCTACGCCGGTCAGCTTTCAATCTCTTCCCTGAAGTTCAGTGACGTTTAGTGCTTTGTGAAGTATTATTTGTCTGCTGTGAAATGATATGAGTATTTGTCTGGTGAGACAGTCTTTAGTAGCTGTGGAAGTGTGCCTGTGATTGAGCAATGCTATAAGAAGCAATGTTTGTGTTATTGTGTAATGCCTTTGGCCACTGATGGTGTTGTGTAATGGTACATTTGCTGAGTGTTTTTTGGTGTCTGTTGAACAACACTTGTTGAACTACACCTGTTCTGAGATCAAGTTTAGAAGAAAGAACAGCCCTTTAGACTTGGCCTGGGGCTGTTAGTGCGTGTAGGAATGCTGTTTCTTTTCATCAAGCTAGATTCCTGCACATATGCCTCTAATTTAATGTGTATATAAAAATATGTTTCATGTATTTCATCTGCCAATGTTGTTGCCGATGTTACAAATTAATGGTGTGTTATTTAAATGTGTTTTTTATTGGCTGCATCTATTTTCTAAAGACCACAACAGAATGCCATGTATGAGGAGTTTTAGTTATTTTACATGCATTACGTTGTGTTAGTAAAAAGTACATAGCGTTCATTGCTTACAATCTCCCTACACACATATACACATACATACACACTATGTATGCACTGAATATGATGCATGTTCTGTGCATATGTATAACAGATGTATCAGTTTTACTATTTTCCAACTATCTGATTATCTTATTATTTTAAACCACATCTTCCCTGTGTTTTTTGTGTGTTAGTGTGGAACTCTACTGTGCTGCTCTCTTCCTGACGTCTCGACTGGTCGCGCACCTGGTTGGATCAACACGGCAGGTGAGCAAGAACAAAGAGCAAATCATTGCGTAAGAAACCTCCAGACAGAGTCAAGCTAGCTAAACTGGACCATCTATCTCTCACTATCTCTGGAGTTGTGATAACAGTTGCATTTCAGCACATCTCACTGCAAATAAGACCTGAAACTGGCTCATATGTGCTTTATCTTAATTGCAGGCTCTGGAGAGATTAGCCTGTTACATTTCACACAGGTTTCAAAAGCTGGTAATGTTGTTTGTAGGTCACGGAGATGTTTGTGAATGGTTGTTAGGTGATTAGCTGTGGGGTTTTATTGTGTGTGTGTGTGTGTGTGTGTGTGTAGGGGGCTGATTTTTTTGGTTTCAAGATCTTTTTTTGTTGATGACAATGTGATTACCATTAAGACATCGAGCACTTTTTAATATTGTGAGAATCCAACATTACAATAATTCCGACGTACCAATTTCAATCGTTGGCGTCTGTATCTGATACCTCAGAAGGAAATGCATTTGCCAAAACAAAACAGCTACCATGTATACGTGGATGCTATTATTTAAATGTTAGAACACTTTACAAATAAAAAGTGCTTCATCCATTTGATTTCTGGAAATTTCATTAATATTTCATGAGTATTAGTTAGCGTATTCAGGACAGTAACATAAGTCTCACATCATGCATGTTTTTCCCATTATAGACAGATTTCAGTCACTGATTAAATGATTCATGTTTGACAGTGTTATAATAAAGCTGATATACACATATCTGTTACATCACCACACTTCAAATGAATTCTTGATCACTATGTCAGGTTATTATTCCCAGAAACCAACTTTAGGTTGTGCCTAACAAATACCACTTAATACCAATTTCATCCTTATCTTGGCCTTTGGAGTAATACTATGCAATATTTGAAGTACCATATAAATACCATGGTATGTAAATGGTAACACAGTGCCACATCTTAAATGTCACTGTATCATGGTAGCACCATTGTACTTTTTGTAATGGTTTTGTAATTTGTGTGTGTGTGTGTTTACAGCAGGAGGTCAGTGAAGCTGCACTGACCTGCTGGAGTCGATGGGGGACACTGGTCGTGCAGGGCTGTGATGAGCAGCAACCTACAGAGGTCAAGATGATGTCAGCTGAGGTTCTGGTGAAGGCCATCCATGGCTTACTGACATCACCAGCACTGCCTCTGGGTGAGTGTTTAACTGCCAGTGAGAATGAGCGTGTAAGGAATCTGAATTACAGCTTACAGCATGTTTGTGTTCCAGGTATCACACTCACTGTGGCACTATGGAAGAGTCTGTTCACATTATTACAGGATGAAGATCAGAGTGTGAGGGACAAAGCTGCTGAATTCACCTGCTATATTCCAGCCCACTTACACAACACTGGTAAACACAGACACAGAGACATTAAAGAACTCTCTGAGTTGAATACAGCCTAAGATTTGATCAACACCATATATGGCAATGTTGATTGCCATAGTAAATAGTTTTGCCGTGTCTTGCACTATAGAATTCCATTAATTACGTTTACTGTACTGCACAAGATGGATTAAAATTATTTTCTGTGGCAATCAACAATGTGCCGCAAATGCTCTTGGTGGAAAACCCAAAACATTCCTTTAAAGCAATGAAGATGATGGTTTTAAGACATGGTCCACACAGAACAAACAGTTTCTTAAGGACATTGGATGGAAAATGCCGGGGAGGCATTCAAAGAGTGTTTTGGAGGGATTGGGTAGGTGGGGGAGGAGTCTGTGTTGTTTACGACCCTGACTGAACTCAGAAGAGGTGTAAAGGTGGGGTGGAGGAGCGATAGCTCTGGTCCTTTGAAATGGAGGTGTTTGGGTCAGTGGTGCAGAGAGGAACATCACCTCTTTGCCATAAATCAGTCACATCAAAACCACATCATTACCACATTCCCTGACACGCTGATATCCTGCTTCACAGGCAAGAAAAACAAGAGCCGGGTGGGGGCAGAGGCTAAAAGAAACCCGCATCCCACAATTCGTTGTGTCTTTTCTTGTTCACCAACTCATTCATATCACTTACTCATTTTGGGTCGTTAATGTGAAATTTCAAGCAGCGTCCTGCAGTGTGACATGTATGCGGTTTCTGATTACATGGCTGTCTGGAATACTTGATTCTGATTGGTGAATTGAAGCAGCCTTTTAAATGTGTTTTTGAATGTTGTGTAGAGTATAACTGTGTCCACATATTAATTTATCACATCACATATTTTTTGAATGATGTAATATGTACATTTTTACATTAAAAGTTGCCTCATATTGTCACCTATACTTTTCCGGTTGTCAAATTGTCAGACTGTTAACAAGGTGAAGCAGTTCAGACACATGTTAAAGCAACTACAGTGATCTCCACTGTAATCACATTTGTAGCTCTGTTCTTGGCTCTCTCTGTTTGCCATCACAGTCTAGTTTTTGTCCAGTATACCAAAACCAAATTCAGTTAAACAGTTATTTCTCTGCTATCTCGATACAAATTAGGTTGGAAAACAGAACTCCTGGCATCTCTTGACAAGGCTTTCAGAGGGGTGAGAGGTACATCTGATAATAACATTAGGGGGAACTGGCCTAATTCTCACAGGGAGACTCAGGAGTGTTCAAACATTTCAAATGTAATTACTTTGCCTGGAATGCTCCACATGTTTCTCTTCTGGAACTTCTTCTGCCACATTTTCTAGAAACACTTAGTGTGGCCCTCTTACCAGTTAAAGTTACAATTTTAGTTAAGGTTGGTACTTGGTTTCATGGACTGGTGCCATGTGGCTGCTTACTAGCCTAAATCTAATCTGATTAGGTCTAATCTGATGTTCTAGCCTTTAGACATGGGTGAAAGTTTGAAAAAATTCGAAGTTATAAAAACACGTCTTAAACTACAAGATTTGAGAACATTCATGTCTGTAGTACAAAAGTTGCTCCATAAATTGAGCACCATTAATTAAATGACTAATTATTGTGATTTTTTTATAATAATGTTTTTTTTGTCCAATAGGAAATTGTATTTATATAACTGAATTTATATAAAAAAATGTAATTACTGTTATTACATGTAAATGGGAAAAACTTTCCCGCCATATTATATCCAAGTACAACATGTGGTTCAACACTTTAAAAAATGCTTTCCAAAACCAAAACATTTGTTGCTTGTCTTACTCCAGTTGGTATTGTTTTTGGCTGGACTGCTTTCATGTTGAGGACGTTCTCACCATAGTCTGCTAATGTCTAACTTTGTGCGTTTAATGTCTTTAGCAGTAGTAACCCCCTAGTCATTTATAGAATGGATTACAAGAGGATTTGAACTGATCCGTAAATCGTCCATCCATTAAACCTGCAGAATGCAAATTTAGTGCAGAGGTGCTCAATCATTAATGGTAGTCAATGTTCTTGCACTCTAATTTGATTTTTTTATTTTACTGTGCCGTAATGTTTTTATAATCAGTCATTGAGAGTCAGTAGTTTTACATTGTACTGTTTTGATGGTGTCATTTGCAATGCTTTATGGGAAATGTGCCTGGTCCTGTACTCTTGTCTCTTTCTGTAGTTTTCAAATACGTTTATGCTTCAAAGTGATGTTATTTATTATGCTGGTTAATTTGATTAATAGCTTAAAACCCTAAAGAATTTATTGAAATATGTATGAATTAAATTAATAGAAAACGGTCCCAAAACCAAGGTCTTTGAAAAAGTGGGCTGTCCCTGCCCTATTGACACAGGAAGAATACAAAGAAGCTTGAGGTACCATATACATTATAGAGTCAGTTTTAGGGTCATGTGACTGTGTGCCAGGCCATTCAACCAGCAAACACCTGGGTGATACTGTAACACTCCTGTTAGACGGGTTAGGCTGATTTTAAGAACACCAAAGGACTCTAGCAGACATCTTAGTTTTGGCATGTATGTATCAGATATCTGTCTTGGTGCTGCACATGATATTACTGACCTTTTAAACATGAAGGGTTACAATCATCTTTAAAATGCACTAAATGTGAAACATAAGTTTACAGTATCAAATGAAGCTGTGTGCTTGTATGAATCTTGCACATGTACATGTGTGCATGAACCCCCTTTCGCTCCTTGGTTCTCATAGGTCTCTAAAGGAAGTCAGAGCTGTAAAGTGTGTGTGTTTTCGCACCTTGACACCACTCTCGCCCACACCGACACTTCCTGCCCACAGACTTCTTGCACCTTGTTTTGGGTATGTGTCCAAGTATGCACGTATGTGTGTGAAAGCGTGTGCACGGATGCACATGTGGTCATTCCCGCATACACACAAAAAACTATACCCACTTGTAGAGGCTGTAAAACACTATGTATGTGTATAGAATCAAATTTTAAGAAATAGCTCACCCAATTGATAAAAACATTTTGATCAAAAACAACAAACTCACTTTTTATCCCATCACCCCTCTTATTAACTCAGCCCATCTTTCTGCTCGACCGCCACCCATCCTCCCTTGCACCGTCACCCGACACTTGCCCAGCTGTGCTTGCTCACATCTCAGATTAGCCACACACTGAAGCTCCTCTTGCTCTGGTTATTCAGAAAGTTTTTAATTGGTTCCAGTTCCATGACTCCCACAGATCGATTACTGGAAACTGCCCTCGTCTTTCTTCTGGAATCCCAGCACAACTACCTAAGGAAATGGCAGACAATCCAGAGTAAAATTCTCCAAACTACCTTGCAAAGCTTCTCAACCAAAAAAAAACATTGCTTGCACTTAGATAAAAACTACATCCTGTTGAGTAAGAGATTGCATTGAGAAGATAATGGGAAATTTTTATCTAAGTGAAAAACCACAGCAAAGGGACAAAATGGAAAGGATCTTAAATTTCTTATCATGTCTTAATGTATGGGTGCTGGTTGTTTGTTTAACAATGGATGGTGTCCAGGACCAAAGTCTGATGCTTTTCACCTTGTGAGGCTGAATAATTCCTCTGACATCAGACCCAGGCAAGCAAAAGATTGGGCATCCCAACACATCTAGAGAAAAGCCCATATCACCCTTTAAGTTTACACAATCAACACTTTTCTGTACACTTGTAATATTAGTAACGTGCCCCTCTACTCAATAGGCAGGGAAAGCCAGTATGTTTGTTCTTGTGCAGCTCTTTTCCCAGAGTGGCTTTAGGGGGAGGGTGTCCTTTAGGGTGTTGTTTGGCTCTCTTTCTGAGCTTGGTTTTGACTAGCAGGTCCTAGTGACTTTTGAAGTCATCTTGGTCATTTGCATGTCAGCTTCTGGTTAACAAGTGTGTGTGTGGGGGGGGGGGGCAATGGAAATGAGGGTTCAAAACAAACTACAACAGATCTTTCACACTGTCTGCTTTGATGCATGAACAACTGGGGTCATTAAAGCCAAAGGGAATTCAATGACTGTCTTGGATGAGTGTTCTAGTGTTTCTGCTCGTTGCACTTAGATCTTTTCTCACTTCTCTTATCTTGAGTCGTGTGTCTCTATTTTTAGATTCAACTTCCTCAATTAGTTTTGAAAAGGCCTCATGTGGCCTACCTCCAGCCAGCGTCTGAATGCCTGGGTGCATGCGTATGTTGCGCTGTGGTTTCACATGTGCACGTTGTTTATGCGTTATAGTTTGTTTCTCTCAAATGGATTCCATGCCATGCAAAGTTGGAAACATCGTGCAGAACGCAAAACTGCGAGTGAGGTGTCATTCTCTCACTGTTGCTTTACATTCGGTCTCTGATTGGGAGCAAATTGCATTGTGGGAAGGCACAACCCCCACTTCATGAACTCGGCTCCAAGGTAATACCTTGGAGATGAAAGGAACCAGACCAAGATTGAAATTGCTCATTGAAGTTGCTATTTTTTCATAGTTTAAAATAACTTGTCTTGCAACATCTTGTATGCTATATCAGACAATATTTATAATAATTCAGATACTAAGTTCTGTTATACAATTTCTCCTTTTGGTAATGTGCCACATTTTTAGGTGTTGCCATGGGTGCTGTCTGTCCTCCTGTTGCCCTGGAGATGGGAGTGAGTCTTTTGTGCAGGCTGTTCCAGATGTGGGGCCAGGTGTCTGCTGGCATTGTAAACTTGATAGAATGGCTAGTGGGAGAGGAACAGTTGGATACAAGTTGTGAGGAGTCACCAGACCTGGTAAAGAGCCCCTTTTATTCATTTTTTTGTTTAAAACTACTTGCAAACATCACTACTATTATTGTTCATACTAAGTAACTCTAAGTTCTAAACTTCAATATGTAAGTCATGCTATTACATGAACAATACCTGAAAATGTGTATTGAGGTAAGATGATTTTTAAAGCACTTTCTAGATTTCTACCTATCAGAAGACATGAAGTTCCACGGACTTGCGTCATCTCAAAGGCCTTAAGCCATATCTAGGGAGTAAAGACTTTGGAGAAGGGCTCTTTTCACTTTGGCCAGAAAATGTTCAATACTGCTGAGTTTAGTTCAATCCTGCTCCAACACACCTGCCTGTAATTTCCAGTTTTCCTGAAGTCCTTGATTTAGATGGTTCAGGTGCATTTAATTAGAG